>QFEM01004881.1:0-19161 GCA_003316205.1 Boletus bicolor
TGATCACGTGACTGAAAGAAAGAAAAGTTGAAGTCCCAAAAAGTTTGAAAATATTCATATTATAACAATTTCAGGCTTCGCCAAAGTTGCATGTCCCTTGAATGATCTTACCAAGAAAGATGTTCTGTTCACATGGGGTCCCAACCAGCAAGCAGCATTCAAAGCTTTGAAAAAGAAGTTTACCACAGCCCTCCTTCTCACTTACCCTAATCAGGATCAAGATGTTCAGGTGGAAATGGATGCCTCAGATATTGCCATGGGAGCTGTGCTCTCTACCCTTTGCAACAATGGTAACTGGTGGCCAATTGCCTTCATTTCTTATTCTTTTGATAGTGCTGAGCACAACTACCCTATTTATGATAAAGAATTGCTTGCAGTTATTCAGGCACTGGAAGAATGGTGTCACTATTTAATTGGTCAGGAACGATTTGAAATCTGGACCAATCACAAGAATCTGAAGTATTGGAAGAAGCCGCAAACTCTTAGTGGTCGGCAGGCTGGTTGGCATGCAGTTCTTCAGGAATTTAATTATGTTTTTATTTACAAACCAGGTTCTTCAAATGGTCAGGCTGATGCACTTTCACAATGCCTGGACCATGGGGAGGCAGTGCAGGACCATAACACCAATATCACAGTCTTACCTCCTTCTGTTTTCATTAATTCTGTCACTCTTTCTTCAGACTTTTACTTGGAGTTGGAATCTGAGTCTGCCTTCATGGGGGTGGATGCGGTGAATGACTTCCTTTTTAATGCTTCTATGAACATTTTCAAAAATGACAAAAACAAAGTTTTCGTACCTTCTTCTTTACACACTCATTTTCTTACCTTATGCCATGATTCTCCCATTGCTGGTCATGGTGGTCATGCCAAAACCATTCACACTCTTACTCAATATTCCTTGTGGCCTGGTGTCACTAAAGATGTTAAACTTTATGTAGATAGCTGCCAAGTGTGCACTCTCATGAAGGGTAGGCAAAAGGCACCAGCAGGAAAACTCATCCCTCTTCCCGCTGCAAAGCATCCATGGGAAGATCTTTCAGTTGATTTCATTATGGGATTACCTGAATCACATTTCTTTATGGCTATTTGTGTTGTAGTTGATTGCTTCTCTAAAGAAGTGGTCTTCATTCCCACCCACAATACTTGTTCTTCTGTGGACTTAGTAGTTTTATTTAAAGATCACATATGGTGTACACATGGTCTCCCTTCTTTCCTCGTTTCAGATCATGGACCTTAGTTTGTGTCTGCCTTACCCAGGAGTTATGCAAGCTCCTCAGAATTCATCAAAAGATTTCCACAGCCTATCATCCTCAAACTGATGGCCAAATGGAGCACGTTAATAGAGACTTAGAACAATATCTTTGTGCTTACATCAGGAAGAAGCAGCATGAATGGGCAGATTGGTTGAAGATGGCTCAATTCTCCCACAATAATACTGTAACCATAGCCACTGGTTCTATCCCTTTCAACGTCACTTGTAACTACACCCCATACATGGGTTTTGAAGGGAAACTAGTTGGTTTTGTGGGAGAAATGGGTCGTTCTCACAAGGAAGTAGAAGCGGCCTTAGAAGAATCTTGTGATAGAATGGTAGCCGCTTCAGAGAAAAAGCAATCAGATGCACCAGAATATTCCGTTGGCTAGCAAGTCTGGTTATCCATTGATAAACTCCATCTTCCTTACACAGCAAAGAAATTAATCCAAAAATGGATTGGACCCTATGTTATCTCCATGATCCTTCCTAATGCCATTACTCTTAAAATTCCCTATACTGTATGAATTCATCCCATGGTTAATATCTCTCTTGTCAAACTTTATTGGGAAATGTTATCTGAACAGCCCAAAATCTGTCCTGACACCATTGAGGTAGACCAGGAAGGGGAAGAACAATTTGAGATTGAGTTCATCGCCACCTCATGTCTGAAAAACAGGAAGTTGGAATATTTAGTACATTGGAGAGGGTATGACAAAACAGATTGTACTTGGAAATTGAAACAACAATGCAAAATTTTCCTCACCTTTCTTATCTTATCTAATCTAATCTAATCTTATCATGATCCTTCCAGAATATTCCATCTATGACATCATCTTACATAATCTTCCAGAACATTCCATTCCCAGGCCTGCCTTAAAGCAGTCCCAGTAGTATAAGTAGTCAATCCAACTTTTGTATTCGTTAAGTTTGGAATTCCATTTCTCCAGGCTCAATATCACACTTAGTGACTGAGTCTCTTTTGTGGTCTTTTCATAATTTCAAACTTTCTACTTGGTCGCCGACCTCTTCGGTCCCTGACTCCCTCTCTTCATCATCTTCCTTATCATCTTCACCTGCTGACAGACACTTCGCTGTGTCGCTGTATACTTCATCCCACCTTCTATGTTCTGTGCTCTTCGCATAGGTGCATCCTAGCCAGACTCCAGGCTTAAGGAGAATTTGTAATTGCCACGTGATGGCAACAAGTAGAGCACTTGCCCCATGCTCATCTATACAGTCATTTGCTGTCTAAATAAGGATAATGTTACTATTGGGCATAGAGTACTAGCCCCCATTGTTCATTAAGTGCCTAACGGTCCGTACACTGGTTCTATGCTAGTAAACCCAGGTTCATGTGATCACCTGTCATGTCATGTCTGATGAGGGCAGTATTTCCTTGAGCTGTAGTAAAGCTCTTCTGGTTCCCCCACCCCACCTCTGTTTGCCGCTGGAGTACTTTGAGGACATTCCCTTTCTGCCTTTGGTCCAGAGCACAGGAGAAGCCAAATCAGTATCCTGTGTACTCGGACTCTGCATGCCCCAATCCCATACCAAGTTCCATGACCTCATCGCCTTTATCACTGCTTTTGGCTGGTATTGGCTTGGACCAAACAGAGATCTAACCCCCACCGCCTCTCCCAGTGCAGCTGCCATAGGCACTCCTGAGAGCAACCCCTTGATGTCAACATAGCAGTCATCCTGATCACTGACATTTCTAGCTACCACTTTTCCTGGCACTTCCCCAAGATCATCATTACTCTTGTCTTCGTCATTGCCTTCACCCTCTCCTATACCCTTTGGCTTGTATATATTGGGCATAAAACCCAACCTGCCACCCAAGACTCCTCCTCCTCCTTTGAGTTACTAGGTCTGCTCTAAGCGACCTAGAAAAGTTTATTGGCCCCAACACAACCTTCAGCAAGAGGACAACTATTCCTTCACCTTCTACCAGGAAAAAGAAACCTACTTCGAGAACCACTACTTCTCTTGCCTCTGCCCTATCTCCACCCTCCGCCAACCATCAAGATCTGTCTAGCTGCACCACCCCCCATCCGTACCTGTGCACCTTGTGCCCCTCCTCTCATATTGAAGTCCAGTTCCCTCAGCCAACACCCCTCACCTCAATGACAAGCCTGACAGCAGCACTGGAGAACATGACCATGACCATGGAGACCCAACAAGTGCGAACACCGCTCACACGCCCACTGCCCGTGCCTAGAGCATCAGTGGCAGTAGGAGCAATGAGTAAGTGGGTCGCACCCCAACCCAAAATCATCGACTTCATGTGGGCCACATGGAGATACAAATTCATGATGCAGTACCCCAACCTCCCTCTGCCACTGGAGGAAACCCCTATGGACTTCCGCTGGGAGCCACCACGTCACTCTCTGCCTAGGGGACCACTACCTCCACCCCCTACAGAGAACCCCCCTCTACCACCAGTCCTGCCCAAAAGATGGCCCAAAGCCCCAAAGCCACCCAAAACCCCCAGCTCCGATTTGGACCACCCCCCGGGTGTTCCCTTTTGACCAGGGTCATTAGGAAGAGTCCAAGGATGGGAACCAGATCCCAAGATCAGGAAATCCATCTATGCCAAACCAGTGGTGTACAACAGAAATAAAGAGAAATTTGTCTCCTGGTGGAGAACAATAACTGTCTATCTGTGCAGATTTGAAGTAGAACCATTGAGTCACCAGAAGATCCTCATCACCCTCTCGTACATGACTGGTGACAATCCCACAGGCTGATATGCCGATCTGATGATCTCCAGGAAGGCAGATGAGGCCATGGAATTCAGGTACTTTGAGAAGAACCTAAAGTGCGCATTCTAGCCAGCTGGCTTGAAACGAAGAGCCCAGATGAAACTCTTTGCCCTCAAGTAGGGCACCAATTCAGTGGAGGACTACTTCACCAAAATGCACTAGCTGGCCATGGAGGCCAAATTCAATGAGCAACACAACACTCACACCATCGTCCACCTCATTCACTGAAATGCCCGTCAAACTTTGGTCAACCATGTAGAAGACAACAACCATGCGCTAGTCAAAAGCAAGGACCTCTATGAATGGAAAGAGGCTCTCCAGAAGATGGAGGAGATCCTTCAGAAATGGAGCAAGAGGCAGCAGGCTATCCGACCAGCTGTTACCACCAGCCAATCATGCTTTATCCTGAGGAAGCCCCAAACCCAGTACACGCCCCCTGCCGGCCCACCACCTCAACCGGCTGCTGCGAACACCCCACACCCTAATGCCCCTGGCACCTTCCCCGGACATGGAGCTCCTATGGAGCTCAATAAGGCACATGCCACTGGAATTTGCTGAAAGTGCAGAAAGCTGTGGCCATGTATGGAACACCCTCCTCATCCTTGTGGCCCTCGTGCTCATACAATCCAATGGAATGGCCAGACCATCCCCCCCCAAACAATTTTCCCAACTCCACGCCTTGATGAATACAGCTGAAACCTTGGAGCAGGTTCAGGAGAAACCACTGAAGGTAGAGAAGTCAGACTCAGAATTGGGTTTTCAGTCTGTACAGTAGACACCAGCCAATCTCCTGTACCATTACCTAAGTCATTGCTGTCTGTAAATTGATATACAATTTTGACACACAATGATGAGACTGAAACCAACAATAAGACCCAAGTAAACCTCCCAACTCCAACTTAAGATGTTGTCAGAGCAAGAAAGGAAATACTGCTTCCCATGCAAGGATCCCCAGGTGTGGCTGGGTATGATCTGTACACCGCAGAAGATATGGTAGTTCCCACTCACAGACATGCTCTGATATCAACAGGGTTATCTATGAAAATCCCACCCAGCCATTATGGCTGAATTGCACTGAGAAGCAGGTTAGCTATCAAAAAGAAGCTAACAACAGGAGCTAGTGTGATTGATAGCAATTATCGAGGAGAAGTAAAAATCCTCCTGTTTAACCTATCAGGAGAAGAATTTGTGGTGAAAACTAGAGAGCAAGTAGCACAGCTGATCCTCAAGAAAATCTCAACCCTACCAGTCAGAGAAGTGAAGTCCCTTAATGAGACAAAATGAGTGGACAAAGGGTTCGGAAGCACCAGAACCTCTTCAATAGGTGGTCAGAAGGATGTGTCACATTCTTTCACCAAAAACCAAAGAAGCCAGAGTTCTGACCACTACTGGATGAACATGGTTGACCCTTGAACCATTTGATGGATGAAAACACAAGCAGAGAATCCAAATACCACAAGGAATCTTGGACATCTAAGATCTTTCATCCATGAGCCCAGGAAGGCCGAAGTCACCCCCGATCTACTCACGGATCTAAAACAGATAAGTGATTCTGATGCACACTAGATCTTGAGGGATCTGCAAAGATCCCCCAAGTATAAGAAGGCATTGGTCAGAAAGGAGAGAAACTCCCTTGAGGTACCCACAACCCTATGGATGTCCAACAGCACTAGTGCAGAAGTCAAAGCACTAATAGACTCCAGCTGCACAGGATCTTCAATCCATGAGAAGTTTGTGGCTGAGAAGGGGGTAGTAATTCACAATCTCCCCCATCCAATGGCAGTCTATAACACTGACAGATCCCTAAACACCTTGGGAAAGATCAAAAAATTTGTCATTGTTGAAATGCAAATCAAGGATCACAAGGAACAAATAGCCCTTGCTGTCACCAACCTTGGTCCCAATACAGTCTTCTTAGGATACAACTGGCTGAAAGCTCACAACCCTAGCATTGATTGGAAAACCGGACAGATGTCCTTTCAATGCAAAGAAGACCACATGCTGCAACTAGAGAGTTGTGACAACAATGATGATGAAGACACCAACTTCCACCCGTATAATGGAGACCAGCTGTTCAAACTTGACACAGAGAGTTACTTCTGAAACACCGTGACTGACATAGCCGTGAGAGACTTCACGACTAAAAAGAAGAAAACCTTTGAGGAAGCTGCTCCTCAATATGTCCATGACTATGCAGATGTATTTGCCAAGAAGAGCTTTGATGAATTATCTCCGAGACCCCTCTGGGATCATACCATTGAACTCCTTCCAGGAGACCATATGGTAGACTGTAAGATCTATCCACTGAACCCAGGTGAACAAGAGGAACTAGATAAATTCCTTGAAGAGAATCTTAAGTCAGGTCACATCTGCCCTTCCAAATTCCCAGTCACCTCCATGTTCTACTTTATCAAAAAGAAGGATGGCCGCCTCTGCCCAGTACAAGATTACCAGAAGCTAAACAAAGTCACACAACACAACTGGTATCCACTACCCCTGATCACTAAATTGGTGGATAAACTCAAATCCACCAAATATTACACCAAGTTTGACATGCAATGGGGGTATAATAACATGTGAATGGCAGAAGGAGATGAGTGGAAAGCCACGTTCCAAACGAACCAGGGTCTCTTCAAATCCCTGGTAATGTTCTTTGGATTGTACAACTCCCTGGACACCTTTCTAACGATGATGAACTCCCTCTTCTGGGATCTAATCAATTGTAGAGTCATAGTCGTCTACATCAATGACATCATGATCTTCACGAAAATCCTAGAAGAACATCATAAGGTGGTATGGGAGGTACTACAAATACTGAGAGATAGCCACTTGTACCTAGGCCATGACAAGTGCGACTTCAAAGTCAAAGAGACTGAATTTCTTGGGTTGGTAGTATCTCAAAACAAGGTCAAGATGGACCAAAAGAAGGTAGTGGCAATCAAAGATTGGCTGGTTCCAACTTCGAAGAAGACCCTGAGAGGATTCTTGGGGTTCCTGAATTTCTACCAATGTTTCGTAAAGAATTTCACTCAGATCGCACAACCCCTAAGCACGCTCATGTCAATAAAGAAGGACTTTGATTGGTCACCAGCTTGCCAACAAGCCTTTGAACAACTCAAGGAGACAGTGTCTACAGCACCTGCCTTGGCTATGCCTACCGACAATGATCCCTTCCATATTGAGACAGATTGATTGGGAATTGGAATCGGGGCAGTACTATCCCGATGCCAAGAAGGAGTATGGCACCCAGTTGCCTTCATCTCCAGATCGCTCAATGAAGTGGAGCAGAATTACCACACCATGGATCTAGAAATATTAGCAGTCATCTTCACACTTAAAGAGTGGCGACAATATCTCCTTGAAGCAGTCCATCCCATTGAGGTGTTAACAGATCACAAGAACCTTGAGTTCTTCTGTAAACCCCAAGATCTCTCCCACCGCCAAGTGAGATGGCAACAAATTGTCCAGGAATATAAGCTATCATTCAGCTATAGACTGGGCA
Source organism: Boletus bicolor (assembly GCA_003316205.1). Lineage (NCBI taxonomy): Eukaryota > Fungi > Basidiomycota > Agaricomycetes > Boletales > Boletaceae > Boletus > Boletus bicolor. The sequence goes on from QFEM01004881.1 coordinate 7,520, forward strand.
AGACAAACCCAGCTGATCCTCTGTCTAGGAGGCCAGATTATGAGAAGGGGGTGAACACTGACAATCACCAGCAAATTCTCCTACCTGACTTCCTTTTTGTAAAAGCAGTAGCCTCTTCAAGCATCCTCAATCACATCAAGAAGCTACAATACAAATTAGAACACTTCGCGAAAGAAGGATTGAAAAGGCCAGAGTCACACTGGACAAAGAAGGACAATCTCATCAAATGGAAAGATCTTATCTACATTCCAAACAACACTAAACTCCACAAAGAAGTCATCAGGGCCAACCACAACCACCCTATATTGGGCCACCCCAGTGTATGAAGAACTCGCAACCTAATCATGAGCAAGTACTACTGGCCCTCCCTGCGGAAAGATGTAGAAGAGTACATGAGAGGATGTGACACGTGTCAGAAGGTGAAAGCCAAAACCACATTGACACAAGCACCACTACATCCAAACGAGATCCCCTCGGCCCCCTGGGAAATCATCTTGGTAGATCTGATCAGACCACTACCACAATCACAAGGAAAGAATGCCATCCTCATGGTTGTAGGTCAATTCTCCAAGATGATCCACCTTATTGTTATAATATGAACATTTTCAAACATTTTTGGACTTATTCTCTTTTCTTTTCCAGTCATGTGATCTGTGCCCATGACCATGGGAACCAGCACATGACTAGGTCTAGAACCAATGATGTCATACCTCATGGTATCCATGACCTTTTAATTTCTGCTCTTCTCATACAGCCCCTTTAATCTCTGTCTTCTTTTCCCATGCCTTACTTCTTCCATTAGTCTATCTATAGTAATTTCTCCCATGCACAGCATGGTCTGTGCACACGCCTGTATAGTATATAAGCTAGTACTCTGCAACTGGATCCCCAGTCTAATCCATTTGTTCATACACTCTACTGGTCATTGCCTGGTGGACTTGTTCCCCTTGTAGGCCTGTGCTGAATGGACGAAGACTACTCTTTCTCCTCTACATCTCCTGTACCTCATCTTTATATTCACCAGGATTTGTGTAGCCTACAAAGCGTCAAGCCTTGTGGTTGTTCCCTTTGTTTTTGATAGGTTTATAACACTTATTCCCACCACTGACATGGTCACCTCCCCAGGAGTTGCCGTGCTGTTTAGAGACCACGTGTTCAAACTGCACAGAGTGCCCAGGAAGGTGATATCAGATTGGGGCACCCAATTTGTCTCATCGTTTATGTGGGACCTGTACACCCTGCTTCAAATAGAAGCCAACCCATACACGGCGTACCACCCACAGACAGACAGACAAATGGAGCAAATCAATTGGGAGATAGAAAAGTACCTCCAAATCTACGTAAATCACCGCCAAACCAATTGGACTGATTGGCTCCCCATTGCTGAATTCACCCACTACTCTCAAACCTCCAGTACCACCAGCACTTTCCCCTTCATACTCAACTTCGGGCAACAACTGGTGATATCCATGAGGAAAGCCAAAGTCCAAAATGAGTCCATGATGGAATTTGTAGAGAGGATGAAGTCGAGCTTCGAAGTGGCACGAAAGGCATTGGAGAAGGCAGCAGAGTTGATGAAAATGTTCCACAACAAGGGAGTTCATAAGATTGTGGAATACTCTGTGAGTCAACAAGTTCCTCTTGAGGCAAAGAACATTGAAACCGATTGACCCACAAAGAAATTTGATGACAAACGATACGGGCCCTTTAAGGTGAAAGCGAAGGTTGGTGTAGCGGCCTACAAATTAGAGTTGCCAAGGACTTGGAAAGGAATCCATCCAGTGTTCAACGAATCACTCCTCACCCTCTACATCACCAGATCCTACCCATCCCAAGCCAGACCAAAACTCCCACCCCCAGTCATCATGCAATAAGAAGAAGAGTACAAAGTAGAGGAAATTGTAGATTCCCGATGGAAGCGAAACAAAACTGAATACTTGGTGCACTGGAAAGGGTATCCCTGAGAAGAATGCACTTGGGAACCCAAATCCAACATTACCCATGCCACCAAAAAAATCAAGGATTTCCATTGAAAACATCCAGAAGCTGTTCATGCTGTTGTAGCTGCTGCTGTGCATGCTCCAGCCAAACTGTGCGACTATCCCCTCTACATCAAAAAGACCCCACTCTTCTCTGACACCAACTTCAAAGCCTTCGCTGCCTCACTCAATCATGCTCTTCAAGATTCCCTTGCCTAACTCCAATTCCATCGTTGACAGTATTCTGGTTGACTAGAGTTCGACCCCTGAGAAGGGGGTTATGAAATGACAACACAAAATTTTCCTCACCTTTCTTATCTTATCTAATCTAATCTAATCTTATCATGATCCTTCCAGAACATTCCATTCCCAGGCCTGCCCTAAAGCAGTCCCAGTAGTATAAGTAATCAATCCAACTTTTGTATTTGTTGAGTTTGAAATTTCATTTCTTCAGGCTCAATATCATACTTAGTGACTGAGTCTTTTTTGTGGTCTTTTTAGGAATCAGCTGGTATTATCAATACTGCCCCTTTGGCTGTTGCTGATTTCCACAAGAAGAATCCTTCCACCCCTCACAAACTCTGTGGACTTGCCACTTCCTTATTTGCCTCCCTCTTCTCTCCTTATGAAAACTTTACTGAATCCATTCCCTCCACGACTTGCCTGGAATTCGAGTCTTAAAAAAGGGGTAGTGTTATGATATGAATATTTTCAAACATTTTTGAACTTCTTCTCCTTTCTTTTCCAGTCACGTGATCTGTGCACGTGACCATGAGAACCATCACATGACCAGGTCTAGAGCTAATGACATTATGTCTCATGGTACACATGCCCTTTTAATTTCTGCTCTTCTTACACAGCCCCTTTAATCTCTGTCCTTCTTTCCCGTGCCTTACTTCTTCAATCAGTCTATTTATGGTAATTCCTCCCATGCATAGCATGGTCTGTGCATGTGCCTGTATCATCTATAAAGTAGCACTTTACAATTGGATTTCCCAGTCTAATCCATTTGTTTCACTGCTCTACTGGTCATTGTCTTGGGGACTTGTTCCTCATTATAGGCCTGCATTGAATGGAAGTGACTACCTTTCCTCCTCTACATCTCACTCTCCTTTTCTCTTTTATTCGCCAGGACTTGTGTAGCCTGTGAAGCATTGAGCCTTGTGGTGTTCTCTGTCACTTGTGATAGGGTCATAACAGCAATGTGGGCAAGGACACCACCCCAGAAACTTCATGCAGGCAAGGAGAATTCTATTTGAATCACTTGAGTCAGTTAAATAGAGTTAATGAGAATTGAACCTACTTCTCTGGATAATCTGTGGCATATGTAAATAACCACAGGAAGAGCCAATGTGGTATACTATCTCAACACTTGATTATGATTCCATGTTCATAGGCATCGAGGAATTCAGAGTTGAGTAGGTAGAACCAGATGGCTTGCATGAGTTCATGCTTGCAGTGTGTTAGCACTGCCATGGTTGCACTTGTCCTGAACATATTTGTGTAAGTCTTGAATTTGATTGGATAGCTGGGATATGCATTGGTTTGACTTGTCTGAGTTGCACAATAAAACTTACCTTGGGGATATATGCCAGATAGTATGCAGCAAATGAGCTTGGCTTTACACAAGCATACTTCAACTGATTTCCTAGGAACAAATAGACAGGCCAGAGTGTGGCATTACCAAAGCTTGCAAGATGAGTAGAATTTGACCACAGCATGATTACAGTGATGATGGTCTCAATGTTGCATCCTGGAACCTCAGTGTCATATCCCGTAAATCCATGAGTCCACCTCCAACACCTCCAACATCTCCAGTGTCCTATTCGCCAACTCCAGCTCACTTTCATGTATATCACAACTCTGGACCTCCGGAGTTTCTCTCCAACTCATGTACCCTTTAATGGACCATTTCCAATACTTTCATTATACTCTGTTTACCCTGTATCCTTTTGTCCCCATCCTCCCTGACTTACTGTAGTTACCCATTGACCCTTTGGTTACATGTCTCCGTCTTGTTACCTCCCTCCAAAAATACTTGTACCCCCGAAAATACTGTACTTGTATCTCTGGACTTTAGTACTCCATCTCCTGTTTTACCTCCATATATAAACCTTCATATCTAGTACTGTAGTTCAGCTAGATAGACTTAGACACTGGCTTATTTCCTCTCTAAATCATCTCCACCCCTTGTAACCTTAGTTAATCATATTGTTTACCTCTGAACCTCCACTTCAAAATCCAAGGACCTGATCAACAGCAAGGATGCACCACATATGGTGAAGCCAACGTCCTTATTCCTACAAACTCCGGAGTTCCAGAGTTATGCCTGGAGATTGTTGGCATGGTCTTAACACTCAGGATGCTTGAAATCGATCTTTTGGAACTCCTCAAGCATCAAATCAGAGGTATATAGTTCAGTGATTATGCATTCTGGTGGACATGCCTTGTCTGGCTGCCAAAAAAGCTTATATGGCATGTGGTGAAATGTTTGGGCTGCAGGCTCCTCAAAGGCAGACTTGATAACTTCTGTGATCTTGTGATAGTATAGCCCCTCCACATGAAACTCAGGTGCCATATCTTCTGCCTGTTTGACTTTGTTGCAGGGCAATTGTTATGACAACCCCAGGTGAGGAGTAATCATAAGGCCCTTGCAAACAAAGGAGTTGCTTGGAGAGTGACAATGCAGTACTGTCTAGGGGATTCTGAATGGCAGAGGGAGCACTCTAGGAGATTCCTAAGTGCAGGTCATGACAGAAGGGTCTTTCCAATGGTCGACGTAGGATCAAGGGTTCAACTAGAGCGACAGCTTGTAGGTCAACAAGGATATAGGGTCAAGGTTTCGACTAGAGCCAGAGCTTGTAGGCTGACAAAGGTTCCTTATAGAAGGAAGTACAAGGAGCAGGCAATTGGAAGATGCCTGGAGACTTAGAGTACGAAGGAGGTGGAGGGAAGACAACTGGATTGCCTAGGGTAGATGAGGTACAGGTGTAACTCAAGAGAGGTCTAAGCTAGGGAATCATAACGTAAAAGATGGAGTTTATATACATTCAAGTTATGTGCATGGGCCAGGTGTGAAATAACATGGAACAGATTAAACCATGGGAATATGCATATGGAATCAGGAGAAGCATGTATTTTTCTATCGGAACAACAAGGAAAGAAGATAAGGAACATGTGTATGAAGCATGTGAAACATGTGGTCCATGTATCGTGGGACAATCAACAAAGACATGAGAAAATAGGGATGCACCTCTGGTATAGAGTGAGAAGAAGCCAGAGGTGGAGAATAGGAATGAAGTCCAAAGGGTGGGTTAGGACATGAGCAATGCAAGGTCCTAATGATGGTAGTACAAAGAGGCTGAGTAGTCATAGCAAATGGAGGAAAGAAAAGAGTAGTTGTAACAGCAATCAGATGGAGATGGATGTCATATACCAGCTGTCTGAGGTAGAGAATGACAAAGCATTACTGGGAGCATCATCAAGCTGTTTGGTCTCATGCCAAGCATTGAACTGATGGAAATCATTGGAGTTGAAGTCATCAGCTAGGATTACACCATGGATGAGATGGTTAAGGTCATTGAGATATTTCTGAGTTGCACTATTGTAAAACCAGCTCATAAGTCACCAAACAGTCAGATTCAGAAATGGGAAAAATGATTTATTGTCAAGTGTATTCAAAGTTGAAGTCCATGGTCCCCTACTAAGCAGCAGCTGTGCATCTTCATCGTCCTCTGTGTTGAAATGTTGGGCCATCACATAGGTTCTCAAGCAAGCTGACATTTTCTGGGTCACATGAAGGAAAGCAGCAGAGATATTCACAAAATAGATCATTTGCATCAATTTCCATTTGAGAATGGTGGGCAGCATTGATTGAAAGTTCTTCACTTGTGGTGGTCTGCATTATATGGTCCATCTTGACATCTGATGGAATGGCAGGCAGGTTGTTGTTGCTATCATAGGGATCTTCCATGGAGTCTGCGATTGTAGGAACTGGCATAGGAATGGGTAAGGATGGTGGGTCATCATGATAATGTCATGGTAGGCAATGATTGTGGCTAGGAAGACCTGATGGACACCATTCAACATCCTCAGTTGGATCAAGTCCATTGGCATCAAACTGATACTCATGTTCAATATATGAGATTTATTAATATTTGAACATACCAAAAGTGCCTGATATTCAGCAAGTCACTGTGCTTATAAGGCATCCTGCTCCCTCTCCAAGCGATCTCTTTCTGCCTGTTTCTCTGCTTTAGCACAGAGTCTTCTCTGTTCTTCCGCTGCTGCAGTTTGGGCATGTTCTCAATGCTGTTGGAGCAGATCAGTAAAACAAGAGTAATTTTTATGGCACCAGCATGATGTGTGAAGAGAAAAACCATGTTCCCCTTTAACTTTTTTCTCACACAATGGGCAGACAATCTCAGCCATCACAAGGACATTGAGGGAGTTAATCACCGTCAGGATAGATGAGATAAAATTGCTAGTATTATGCATAGAATGGACTGAAAGAGTGTATTGGACATACCAGCACAGTCCAAGAATTTCAATCTCAGCATAAACCTCTGATTATGTTTGTCACTTTTCACTTCTGAGCACTCTCCCACCTTCATGTCTCAGCCACAAATTGACCCCACTCTAATAGAGGAATCCACCTCCACCTTCACAAACAAGCATAAAGAAACTCTCATTGATGAGATAGCATCTGGAAGAAAGCCAAGTAAGTGCTGTCAATGACACTTGTACTGTAAGCTAATTAGTTCTTGTAGAACCACTAGTAGCACAAATGACTTCAATGAGGCAAAGTATGAGCTTGTTGGATGAAAACTTGTGTGCCTTGCACATCCATTTGAATCTCCAAGGACTGCCATCAATGTTGGACTAAAGGTTGAATCTGGTCATGAGGACAAGCTCAATAAGTAAGTTGTATCAATTTTAGTATACTAGCATTACTAATAGATTAATAGTGATTCATCAGAGATTTGGCGACACCATCACTTTTATAATGGGATCCTTACCTATGCTCTAGGACTCACTGAAGAACTCAACAATCAGATGGAGGGAAACACACTACAGAATATATGCACCTGGGTAAGTCAGTATATGTGCATATATGCCTCAATACTTGACTTTCTGTGTCTAGATTATGAAGAGCATGAGTGACCAGCATTTGACTGACCTTGGGTTGGTCAAACATGCTGGTCTGGCCTATCTATTGGTCAACAGCAAGTCACTTGAGCCAGCAATTGCAAAGTCAGAGGATAAGCCTATGCATGGATTTAACCACCCACAGATCACATGTATGCTGTGCCCCCAAAAAAAGCTCAATGTCTTCGATGAAGACCCTGACACATAAGTAATCTCTTTTACTGAATAAATTAGCTTATTTGTGTTTAGAATAATCAGAGCACTTCAAAAGGGCATGATTAGGACAACAGCTGCAAATTGGCCAATGTGCTTCTATGAAGAGGGTGTGTATGATCCTGAAAACAGGGCAAAGGGACTGTTTTGTGGCCATGCCGCTTTTTGGGTAAGTCTCCATTCAAGATTTGATCAGCTACTAATGGCCCATCATACAGTTTTATACACATTTATTTATTGGACCATTAGCAGCATCAACCAATACCATTACTTCCAATTCATCCAAAATATTGAAGAATTGTGCCTGAGGCCTTACTGAGGTCACACTGTCTATCATTGTGTACATTCATGTTGTGGTAAGTCTACATTCACTAGATATCACAATTCCATTAACTAATGATGTTGGGCAGTTATACTTTACCTTGAGCACTGCACCACAATGGTGCAGAACAATCGGACAAATGGATTTAGCAGAGATGGCTTCATCAGTCATTGAAATGTTTGAGGATAAAGATAACTGGACAAAGGAGACATTAGCCTGGTGGAACTTGTAAGTCTCTTCATTTAGTTTCACTCATGAATTTAACCATTATTAGCTGAGCTTTCCCAAAGAAACAAAAATCTCACAAGGACACAGATTCTGACAACGACAACATGGCCAAGATTCACCTCCAACATGCTCGTCTCTCAAAGAAAATCCTTCATGAAATACACACCACAGAAGCTGTTGAGTTTGCAACTCCAGCCCCTGAGGATCCCAGCATTCAATCACCTGAAAATTCTGGAAGCATCCCACCAACTGAGGATCAAAGTGTTTGATTGCCCAAGAATCCAAGCATCACCAAAACAACCCATGCAAGTTCATCTACCACCTCTTTCTCAAGCATCTTCAGCACAGCCACTGCCACTGCCAGGAATGACTCCAACTTGTCTCCCTGCCCATCAGACAATGAAGCCAATGCCACAGTTCCCTGTACTAGTGCGACCACATCAATTTCAGCATTGACTCCTTTGTCCCACCTGTCCACCAATGCCATTGATCCAAAAAAAAAGGGCCATGCACCTTCTATCAAGAAACCTCATCATCAGGGTGACAAGAAGTCAAATGGATTCTGATCACTGCCACCCACTGGTCACCTTTATTTTCTGCTGCTCACAACTGCTTTCCATTGCTCACCATTGCTCTCTGCCATATTTTGTCACTTCTCATCACTTTCTATCACCTTTTGTCAGCTTTTGTCACTCTCTGTCACATTCATCTCTCACCATCATTCCATACATGTATTTTGCAACCATTGGGACTCATGCAGACTGTAGTATTGGACTTGTATTACATTAGTACTATAATATCATCAATGAATGATTTGATGGCTAGCCTAATAGTGCTTGCAGGGGTGTGAGAATCTAGCAAGGCCTAGGTAGGGGTAAAGACCTATTCTACTCAAGCTAGGACATTGTGTTGCTTGCAAGACATAGTAGCAGCATGCAAGAAAGTGTATTTCCTTGCTAGGGCTGCTAGATATCATGGCCCTTTTATGGCCTCATATGGTCTAGCTAGGCCTAGCTAGATTCATGCATGTTTGCTGATGACTGAACTACTGATGCTCTGGTGTACTGGATGAACTGACAAACTGGAGTACTACAGTGTTGTGTCATATCCCGTAAAATCCACAAGTCCACCTCTGACACCTCTGGCATCTCTGGCATCCTATTCACCAACTCCAGGCCTATCTCTATGATATCACATCTCCAAGCCCCTGGAGTTTCTCTCTAACTCATGTACCCTTTAATGGACCATTTCCAATACTCTTGTACATTCCGTCTACCTTGTACTCTTTTTTCATCCCTGTCCTCCCTGACTGTCAAAAGTTGGAGTTCTGGAGGTCCGGAGCAGAGCGCAGCTAGTAGAACCAGAGTGGACCAGAGCTACAGTACATGAGTCTCTGTCATATCCAATAAAATCCACGAGTCCACCTCCAACACCTCCAACATCTCCAATGTCCTACTTGCCAACTCTGTTAAGACCTTACCAACAATCTCTGGGCATAACTCTGGAACTCCAGAGTTCGTAGAAATAAGAACATTGGCTTCACTGTATGTGGTGCACCCTTGCTGTTGATTAGGTCCTTGGATTTCAGAGCAGAGGTTCAGAGGTAAACAATATGATGTACTGAGGTTATGAGGAATGGAGATGATTTAGAGAGGGAATAAGCCGGTGTCTAAGTTGATTATCTAGCTGAACTACAGTACTAGATATGAAGATTTATATACGGAGACAAAATGGGAGACGGAGTACTAAAGTCCGGGGGTACAAGTATTTTCAGGGGAAGCTAACAAGGATGGAGACGTGTAACCAAAGGGTCGACAGGTAACTACAGTAAGTCAGGGAGGATGGGGATGAAAGGGTACAGGGAAAACAGAGTATAATGAAAGTATTGGAAATGTACTTTACAGGATAGATGAAACAGAGGGGCAACTCTAGGGAACCAGAGTTGCGATATAGACGATATAGGTCCGGAGTTGGTGCATACAGCACTGGAGATGTTGGAGGTGTTGGAGGTGGACTCGTGGATTTACGGGATATGACAAACTCCAGCTCACTTTCATGTATATTGCAACTCCAGACCTCCAGAGTTTCTCTCCAACTCATGTACCCTTTAATGGACCATTTCCAATACTTTCATTATACTCCGTTTACCCTGTACCCTTTCATTCCTGTCCTCCCTGACTTACTGTAGTTACCCATTGACCCTTTGGTTACATGTCTCCATCTTGTTACCTTCCCCTGAAAATACTTGTACCCCCGAAAATACTCTTACCCCTGGACTTTAGTACTCTGTCTCCCATTTTGCCTCTGTATATACTATAAACCTTCATATCTAGTACTGTAGTTCAGCTAGATAATTGACTTAGATACTGGCTTATTCCCTCTCTAAATCATCTCCATCCCTCGTAACCTCAGTCAATCATATTGTTTACCTCTGAACCTCTGCTCTGAAATCCAAGGACCCAATCAACAGCAAGGGCGCACCACATATGGTGAAGCCAATGTCCTTATTCCTACAAACTCTGGAGTTCTGGAGTGATGCCCAGAGATTGTCAGCACAGTCTTAACAGTCTCTGAGTAAGTACAAGTAAGTGAATGGCAACTCACCTCAGCTGCTGCCTAAGATGGGTGGAAACAACTGAGGTGTCTGGATGTGAAGTAAAGGCTTTATATAGTGTATGGTGAAGGCACACTCATACCTCAATAAGTGTCAGGGAAAGAGAACCAAGAGAAAACAGTAAGCGATGTGGTAATGTCATACCAAAAGAAAACGAGATGCTCCAGAGTTGGTAGTCCATAACTCCGGAACAATAATGGATGTCTACTACTATTCCGGAGTTCCTGCGCTCCGGAGTTCTGAATCTCCCATCAGAGTTGGTGGTATTTTGTCACTCCCACTCAAGTGTAGCCGTAATCCCATACCTCAAACAAATTTCCAGTGTTGCTCCCTCACAAACGGTTTTGTGAGTATGTCTACCACCATGTCCTTGGTAGAGACATACCAGACTGCAGCCTCTCCCTTGCCAACCAAGTCATCCCAGATGAAGTGGTACTTCCATTGGATGTGTTTTGTCCAAGCTCAGAATTGAGGATCGTGACACAAAATAATAGCAGCTTGATTGTTGCAGAACAGTTCAGTAGGCATTTTTTGTGGATGTCCAATCTCATCAAAAAAGGTCTGGAGCCAAGCTAAGTGCTGTCTAGCATTGCTAAGTCCAATGCACTCTGATTCCATAGTAGAAAGGGCAACCTGTCATATCCCGTAAATCTCCATGAGTCCACCTCCAACACCTCCAACACCTCCAGTGCTGTACGCACCAACTCCGGACCTATATTGTCTATATTGCAACTCCAGTCCCCCGGAGTTGCCCCTCCGTTTCATCTATCCTGTAAAGTACATTTCCAATATCTTGTACCTCCATGTTACCCTATGCCCTGACTTCCCCATTATCCCTGACTCCATTGTAGTTACCCGTTGACCCTTCGGTTAGTTTCCTCCATCTTGTTACTCACCCTAGAAAATACTCGTCCCCTTGAAAATACTTGTACCCCCCGGACTTTAGTACTCCGTCTTCCGTTTTACCTCCGTATATAAGCCTTCGTATCTAGTACTGTAGTTCAGCTAGATAATCAACTTAGACACCGGCTATTCCCTTTCTAAATCATCTCCACCCCTCATAACCTTTAAGTCAATCGTATTGTTTACCTCCAAACCTCTGCTCCGAAATCCAAGGACCCAATCAACAGCAAGGGCG
>QFEM01004916.1:0-43812 GCA_003316205.1 Boletus bicolor
GCTCTGACATGTACGTGTCCATGGCCCCGGAAGATTTTGGGATCTCTTACATAGACATCATTCCGGACTGATTTTGACAGATATGACTCCGCCAATTTTCTGCATGCGATAATTAAGTGATCATCTTCACTACCGCGGGGAGCCCCCGTTGCATGTGAGGTTGATAAGTAGTGGCACATGCCACCCATCCGCTTGTGAGAAGATCGGTGGGGATAACGAGGTGCATTTCAGAGGTCGCTCGCACGCTTCCACCTCTTTTGCGATCCAGAAGTCTAATCTCCAAGGGGAGTATCCAGACCAGTGACCACTCGGCTTCATGTCAGCGCGATAATGAAGAATGGTGATTAGTAAAGGGGACCACTAGAGAGAGATGTGAGCACTACTTTCGTTCGAGGAGGTAGCACGTCCGAGTCGTAGACAAGTTCAACGTTGGCGCCACTCAACAGAGGGCAGTTACATTCCCAGCCATTTGTTTGTATGTTCCTATCCGGGTCACCTGCCATCTCCATTGGTGTCCTTGAAAATGATGAAGTTCTCGTTCCCGTCTAAAAATGGATACTATTGTACAGTACCGGACACACTCACAGTCGTTCCAGAACTGGAGCTGCGAGCGCGTTCCGGGGATGGCGGGTTCGCTTGACTGGAATGCGCCCATACGTGTGCGGCACGGCTTCGGAAGGGAAGTGCCCGGAGTCCCGGACATCGGGGTGTCTGGGGTCTGGTCCGGCCGCAGTCATTGAAACACCGGGTTTGCGCGTCTAACCGCATGTTTGCTGGCAATAGACTTTGTTTCTGCCAGTGGATCCGAGCTCGCATCTCAAGCTCCGCTTATACTTGAGATCAATTAGGGCGTGTTTTCACAGGCGGAAATTCGCCCCGTCCTGGATTTTCGAAACGAATATTCGTACCCTGGGTGTACATATACCCCCCGGCCTGAACTCGACATGTCCCTACATTCCGTCCCCCCCGCTGCTCCGACATGGCCAACTCTCCTCAAGGTTGCAACTTTCGTCGTCGTATCATCAAGGACATCTTCCATGCCATAGTGCTACCCCCGTCGATACTCTCAGCCTTGGCACATCTCCTTCACACCCGACTCGGATATTGGTCGGTACCAGCCTACCTGCTATCTATTCTCCTGGCAGCTATCGCCAGAGTCCAGTGCACCCAGCTCCTGCAACGGCGAGAGGCGAAGCAACTCGGTGCAAGACTTATACCTCGCGTCGTCGGGAAATGGCCAGGTAACATCGATGTCATGCTCAAGATGAGGAGAGCATTCGCGTCCAGCTACATCTATAATCCTTATCTGGAACTCTTTGAAGAGTATCAATGCACTACTCTAAACACTCGCTTCTTGTGGATGGACAACGTAAGTACCGTGTCCCCTCACAAATACCGTGTTTGGTACATCCATCTGGTGCAACACAGATAATTTCCATGGACGAGGAACATACCAAATATGTCCTAGCGACTGGATTCAATCGCTTCTGGCGCGGCACCGCTCAACGAGAGCGGCTGTAAGTTCTTGAGCCTTTTCGGTGCTCACATGTCTCTCATGCTCTTGCAGGGAAAACTTTTTGGGTGATGGAATCTTTAATCGTGATGATCAAGCAAGTATTCGTTTTGACTATTTATGCAACGAGTATTGATTCGTTTAGCAGACGTGGAAATCAGTAAGTATCATGCATAGCGAATGAAACAGTGCTCAAGGTCAGTTGAAGCACCGAGCACTCGCACGTCCATTCTTTGCGCGAGGCAGAATCTCAGATTTTGAGCTGTTCGACAAGTATTCGAATCGAACCCTCTCAATACTGTCGGATTTCGCAAGTGCAAATCAGCCTTGTGATGTGCAGGACCTTTATGCTCGCTTCACCATCGATGCTGCTTCAGAATTCTTGTTCGGGAAAAACTTGGGTACACTGTCAGGACAGCTCCCAACTGCGGGGTCAACAACCCCGAGCGGACGCGGGTCCTCGACAGACGATGCTTGGGGGACATTTGCAAAGGCGTTCGAGGCAGTGCAACAGATCATAACTGCCCGAGCCCAGACAGGAATTATATGGCCCGTATTTGAGCTACTCGATGACAAGACAACACCCCATGTGGATGCTATCAGACAGTGGGTAGATCCACTTGTCCGCCGGACTTTGGAAGAGAAGGTCGTGTCGAAGCGAGCTGGCATCGATGGAAACCTCGAGGAAAAAACGTTCTTGCAACACCTAGCTGACAGTACCGAGGGTTCGTTGTGAGTATGCTGGTACTGTTACTTCGCTAAGTTATATTTAGACGTCGGGACGATTCGGGATCAACTGCTCAATATATTGCTTGCGGCAAGAGATACGGTGCGTACTCATCGAGGATAGCTTTTTCGGGTTCTTACAACTTTCTACATGTTCAAATCTAGACCGCTTGTTTACTGACGTACGTCACTTACTTCCTTGCCCTCCATCCGGACGTCGCGCGCAGACTCAGGGTCGAAGTACTGGATGTGTGTGGCTATAGCACACCCACATATGAAAGCATCAAGAAGCTGAGATACAGTGAGGACCTAGTAACAATCAAACAACAGTCACTAATTTGTCATCCGTAGTGAGAGCTATTATCGATGAGACTCTGAGGTTATTCCCGCCTGTACCCCTGAATCAGCGTCAAAGTCGACCAACCTCGTGTACCCTCCCACCTCCTGGCAAAACGTTCTCCGCTACGTCAGACAAACCCCTTTACATGCCCAGAAGCACGACGTTTTTCTATTCGACTCTGTTGATGCAACGGAACAAGGCGCTATGGGGCCCCGACGCTGATGAATTTGATCCAGAACGTTGGATTGATCCTAACCGGCTGTCAAGATTCACCTCAAACCCAATGATGTTCACCCCATTTAGTGCTGGACCTCGTATCGTGAGTATTGTGGATATTTCATTTTCCACGTGATGAATTGCTGAGAGCCCGCCCACTACCTCTTTAGTGTATCGGTCAGAATTATGCCTATAATGAAGCCTCGTTTTTCCTCGTCAGATTGATGCAACAATTTGATACCTTTACATTGGCTACCGATGCCCAACCGCAGTCTTCACTGCCCCCTCCAGAATGGAAATGCGGACGTGGGCGCCAGGTTGTGGAGATGATTCGACCAGAGGCTGCGATGACGTTGTTTGTCAAAGTAAGCGATTCATCTCCCGATCTAGACGGTTTATTCAACCAGACAATGATTCAGAGTGGCCTTTGGGTAAGGCTGGGTAAGGCTGCTGTGCCTTGACCTGGAAATGTTCAATAACACCGATTTTTTATCGATGTTCTTCATACGTGTGATGTGTGGCGATTCGGTATTTGGACGCAATGAACGATATTTATTGATTTATTATTCATCACTTGCATATATAAGACAAATTGATAAGAAATCGCCCTGAAAACCCAACGATTGTGCAGACGGAACCGGTGCAGTTGGTACGTTTCCGCCATCAGGAGGCACATCGGTGAATGTACTTTATCCGACCCTGTACCAACGGACTGACCAACGGTAACCCACCTGCAGTTCTACCTAGAACGATGGCAACCCGTGCTCTATCAATGGACATCTCTGATTCGTTTCCGTAAACATCATGTGGACTCCGTCAAAGTACCTGAAAGAGAAGCGACGAATCCGTCATTGCCCCTTCCTCGTCAACCAGGGTTGGTATGTCTTTGAAAGGCGTGTAACCGTCAAAACCCCCGCTATAAACGCGACCATGGAGACCGTGTACTCTCCCTCCTTACTCAACAGAACCTTGGGAGTTTGCAACGCCGGGGCACCGCATGTGTGACCAGGAGCGAGATACACACCATGTATACGGGAGCCTACCGGTCCCAGTGGGTCAATGTTGAATGTGATGCCTGAGACTTGAAAAAACCGTCCGTCGATAATGTCACAGGAGGCATTCTCGAGCGCCTCGGTGACAGTCCGTCCCCGAGGGCGCTTCACCACGAACGGGTTGTCGAAGGGTAGGATATCTATGGTGGCGTTTAGCGTGTGGGGGCAGGGGTAGCGCCATTGAGTACTTTTTGATATGGACGGCACACGCACCAATCATGTCTTTGACCGTGATTACGCCGGCGTCAATAATCCTGTCGCATCGCAGGCTGCCGGAATTGATGAATGCTGTGTCGGTGTTATAGTATGCCCGGACTGCGTCTGCTAACATATTGCCAATGTTAGTCTCTGCTGTCCGAACAACCGATGTGCGTCTATCCAGGGGTACGGCACTATGAAAGAGGGGCTTATCGACCGTATCCGCGATGCGTGTCTGAAGCCTTGAGAGAATATTATGGATACCGCTTTCATCGGGAAGGTCATCTGCCAAAGTTATATTACGCGTTTGGTTGACTGCCAATACGCGATATTAGGGTTCCATGTACTAGCTGAAAACGGTTAGGCCACCTTTGATATACCATATTGAGGCCTTCCCGTTCTTCCTAGCAAGCCACATCTTGATGTCGCTATAACTTCTGAAATCAGTGCCAGATTTGGTGAGCTTGATATTCCCTCGAAGGTATCGTCCATCACTCTAAAGTTGACCCATGCACAGCCAAGTCGTGGCCATGGCCTCCAAGAATCAAATCGACGTCTTTGTCACAAGATTCGGCAGGGTGAACGTCCTCGTGAGGCGTGTGAGTAATCGCGATAACAGTATCAACACCATGTGTGGAACGAAAGGAGTTGGAAATGCGTTGCGCCACAGACACAGGATCAAGTATGGTGCAGTCCGCTGGAAAGCGCTGACGATTTGACGGCCAGTCGCTGAAATAACCCACAATCAACAAAAATGTTTTCTGTGCGCGTTCGACGGTTCCTGCGAGGCCAAAGAAGCCAATTCTGTACCCTTTCTTCTCGATAATGAGATATCCTTTGGCTGTAGCCATCAGACGTCCATTAGCGTGCACTGCGTTCGCCAGCAGCCATGGAAAAGTACAGCCTCGAGAGAGGTTGAGTAAGACGTCCTCCCCGAAATCAAAGTCTTTCGGAGACGTGCGTGAGCATTCAGCATACAATAGAGAAGTTGTCATGGCTAACCATGATTTCTATAACATGCAAGATCAATCAGGAGATGGTTTAGTACTGGTTCCATATGTTCTCCTTTCGTCACAGCCCTCTCAAGCGATGGACTGAGAGGATCTCCGCTGAATACAGTGGTGGGATGTTCAGATTCTGCTTTGGGGGACACCTTGGATTTGCGAAGTACATGCGATAGTATCCCAATAGCAGTTGACTGGGTGATGTGATACTGGAACGGGTCCAGAAATAACATGAATCGTCACCAGGATCCAAGACGCACCACGTCGTTGAAATATAAGAAGGATAGTCCGTCATATGATGAACTGTCCATCGTTCAGATGAGCCTGCGGAATATTGACTCGTAGGAGACCATCTGAGTAGCTAGTGGGAAGTGGGAAGTTGCGGTGATTCTAATTCGTTGCCTCGCTACAATCTCGGTTACGAGTCAAAGTTTGTCGGAGCCGAGGAAGTGATGCCCTTGGCAGGCTGGCCCATCTAACCAATTAATTCAGCATTCTACCGCAGTGAGCATATATAGGAAGTTCGAATCAGTCCTGAGGTCGGAGCTCGAGACAGTACCTACAGACTGTGGAGGTACGGTGACTTTCCAAAATGAGATATGTCGTCGGCGCTCGTATCTAGTGACTGTGGGAATTTTACTCACGAAGCTCTCACCAACTCGAGGGGACCCAGTTGGCACTTCTACCGGTGCGTAGACCTTATATTCAAGAATTTTCAGGTCGTTACAGATTGCCCCCCTTTTGAAGAAGCCCAAAAAAATGCACACTCAAGCTGCTGGTAGAGGCTCGCTACTGGCGACCACTCGACGGACGCGTGTTGCAATTCCTCGCATTCCATTATCTTCCTCATTTAGCACCCTTACTCTTGTTCAATGCTCTCAATTTCGACCTTTGTGTCACTCGACTTCAGTTCCTCAAGAACACCCGTCCTTGGCCAAAAGCAACCGGCTGAAGAAGGCGAGAAGCTTCAGCTTTGCTTCCTGTACGAGAGAACAGTATGATGGTATGCCTAAATCGACAGTCACCTTCGGTATATCTTGACGCAGCATTAGTTTGCGTTATTGGAGGCGGTCATGCAGGATGCGAGGCGGCTACCGGAGCTGCGCGGGCTGGAGCCCGAACGTTACTGATCACGCAAAAACTGGACACGATTGGAGAGCTCTCGTGTAATCCATCCATCGGTGGCGTTGGGAAAGGAACCTTGGTCAGAGAAGTGGACGCATTGGATGGCGTCATGGGGAAGGTCACAGGTGAGCAGTGGCTCAGGCCGATTGGTTAGCCTGACTGTTCATCTTCGTCAGACAAGTCGGGCATACAGTTCCACATGTTGAACAGGTCCAAAGGATCAGCGGTTTGGGTACGTGAAAGATGGTGAACGTTGACGCTGACAATTCACGGGCACACGTCTAGGGTCCGCGAGCGCAAGTTGACCGCAAACTGTACAAGCGGCACATGCAAGATATCATATTCAACTATCCTAACCTGGATATCCGTGCTGCTGACGTGTCTGATCTCGTCTTTGACCATCGGACGGCTTTGTCCACCTCCAGTCGCCCAGTCTGGGGCACAGTGACGGGTGTTCGACTAGGTTAATAAGCAGTACGTCCGTGGAGATGCGTACTAATCGTGACATCACAGAAACTGGTGACGTAGTCCCATGTTCTCAGGTCGTTATCTGCACCGGGACATTCCTGTCGGGCGAGATACATATCGGTGCGTGCTCTGATATGCTATACACTTCAGGTACCGACGCTGTATCAGGTATGAAACGTTTTCCAGCTGGTCGGATTAACGAAGCACCGGCAATTGGCCTGTCCGCTTCACTGCGTGTAGCCGGCTTCCACCTTGGTCGTTTGCAGACTGGCACTCCTGCACGGCTGGACAAAAGAACCATAGATTTCAGTCGACTAGAAAAACAAGAGGGCGATAGTCCGCCACATCCATTCTCATTTTTAAATTATAAAGTAGATAATGAGGTATGATCTCAGCTGTTCCGTGGTTTGAGATTTGATATCCCCCTGTCACCAGCATAACCAGATTACATGTTACATGACCCATACGATCCCCGAGACCCACGAACTCATCAAAGGGAGCCTGAATCTAAGCGTTCACATTCGAGAAACTAAGAAAGGTAGACATTCACTCAAGAAAGATGTTCATCCTTTGATCACACATTATCAGGACCACGTTATTGCCCTTCTCTCGAGGCTAAGGTCACTCGATTTGGGCACAAGGATAATCATAAGGTATGGTTGGAACCGGAGGGTTACGATTCCGGTTAGCATCACTTTTACCGGCAGAGGACCTCGCGCTAAGCCTGCTGCAGACGTGATATATCCCAATGGTTTATCGTGTTCCATGCCTGAAGAGCTGCAAGAGCCTATGATGCGTACAGTTCCGGGACTAGAAAATGTCCGCATGGTTCGACCTGCATATGGAATTGAATATGATCACATTGACCCTCGGGAGCTTCAACGTGAGTCACAGTCTTGTCTTGAATTCTCATGCTTCTGATGCAGTCTACAGCATCACTCGAAACCAAAAGGATCAAAGTAAGCCGCCGCTAGTAGGTCTCATACATCTCTTAACCCTTCGATAGGGGCTCTTTCTCGCGGGGCAGATCAATGGGACAACGGGGTACGAGGAAGCTGCAGCACAGGGTTGCATTGCTGGCATCAACGCGGGACTCGCCGCACGACATCAATTGCCGCTTTCCATCACCCGTGCGGATGGATACATAGGGGTAATGATTGATGATCTTGTGACCAAAGGGGCAGAGGAACCATGTATGCAGCTGTGCTAGCTTGGCCAGTCCATACTACTAATGCCGAATCATAGACCGAATGTTCACCTCTCGCTCCGAGTACCGCATGACGCTTCGATGTGACAATGCAGATACGAGACTAACGGAGATAGGTGCGAGCCTTTCAGAAATGGTTGGTGTCACTCGATTTATCTTTCGCAGGGCATGCTGCGGGTTTGATATCACCAGAACGCCAGGCAAAATATCTAAGCGATCGCGATGCAATACAACACGGGACGGATATTCTCAAGTCCATAGTCTTAAGTCCTCAGGTCTGTGAACGATAGTTTGTCCTATATGATTTTTTGACGAAAGTAATAGCATTGGGAGAGGTATGGCGTTATAGTAACCAAGGATGGTGTCATGAGGAGGCAGGTACTTACCAGCGCTGTTCGGCACTTTTCTAACCACACTTGGTAGTGCTTTCGACGTGCTGAGCAAACCTTCGGTAACGCTTGATAACCTTGTACAAAGCGGTGCTGTACAGGGCTTCCCGGCGTTTGAGTCACACATCATATCTCGAATCATCACCGATGGTGAGCTGGGACGCCATGTATGCGCGCAGATCGCTAATTAAAACCTCAGCGGCGTATGCACCCCATCTTGCTCGCCAGCTCGCAGACGTAGAGGCATTCCATGCAGACGAGTCTCTTCTCCTTGATCCCAATATGGATTATACACAGGTTAGAGGACTGAGTGAAGAAGTCAGAGAGAGGCTACAACGGTTTAGACCCACGACACTGGTTAGTATACGACTTCCCTGCTTGACGTCCCCCCTTATCATTTGACAATTATGTATACAGGGTGCAGCTAAGCGCATGGAAGGCATGACACCCGCCTCGGCGGTTCATCTATTGAAACATGCACGTCGGACGTGGCATACGGATAGGCGACGGCTCGTTAATCACCAAGGACAAATACAACGTTCTGTATGAGTGGTTTCTAGTTCCTAGGATCCATTTCGGTCACTATGCACGCTCAATTCCTTGCGTTCTTCACGTTTCCCGCCAGGAGGAAGAGCCATCCTGTACAGGCCACTTGCCTCCGAACTTGATCATTTCCAACCTTTGGCGCCGACGACAAATCTGTTGACAGTAAGGTAACCACTCCGCGTCTGGCGGTCTCGCATGTCTGCAGTGAGTTAGGGACTTTTCATCTTGAACCATGCAGGGTTCGTGTTGCTTGGTTTTTCCCGAGGCAGCAACTGCCTGAGGTCTTGGCATACGCATTCCTCACGCTTCCAGATTGTGCAATCTGGCCAGTCCCCAAGTCCGCCCCGTCGACGACGTGAGAATACCGATCACCTCGGCATCATCGAATCCTTCATCAGACGCCGCCATCATCATTTCCACTAAACTCTTTGTCAGCCCACATGCCGCCAAGTGCCTGAAAGATGTAAGACTATCAGTAAGCTATCGCTGGACAATTATGAACTGCTTGTCCATCGGGCTTGATTGCAGGAATTGCTCATTAATACAGACAGGATGCAGACAGGAGAAGTAGTAATATGGGCTTCTCCGTGAACACCGCTACAAGGCTCTGTTCCCGTGCCCGTCTCGTTGTAATGTAGAAGGAACCTCTGTTCTCAAGTGAACACTGTATCGCACGACTAGGTATTCACGGATGACGATCATGCATGCGTCGCTGGGTCTACCCTCCTTCCTCCGCCTTGTTTCTGATTCAACTCCAGCTATAGAAAACAAGCCGGGGGATATCGTCTTTCAGTCACCAACATTACAAGACGCCACCATATGAGCCACCACTGTGCTTTCATACTTTACCATCCTTCAGGCCTTCAGGACTATGTGCGACTCAGGCCCCAAAACACTCCAGATCAGAATCATTCAGATCCGTCAGCGCTTCGAGCTATTACCGTGGATTATTGGTTACAATCACCGGAATCCGTAATAAGTTCCCATGGCCCCATCAGATCTCAAAGGCTTCCTCGAGGGAAGCAGATGGGTCACTGGTTTCTATGCCAGTTCGAGGTATTCCCGCAGGACATGCTTGGGAAAATATCTGATGATTACCCTTAAAAGGACGTGCCAACTCTCAAGGGGGGGTCCCTACAGTTATTTAACGGCCAGACATAGTTAAACGTTCCAGTGGCCCTGACCGAAGCCGCCGCGCGTTCTATCGCTCTGGTTTATGTGATCAGGAATCCAGGACAACATAAACCGACGGAAAGGGTTTCTGACAGGGATCAGATCGATCAAGTATGTCTTTGACGGAGACCTGCCGTGGAACTTGGAGAATTACATAACTGAGTTCGAAGGACCGCGGGACGGCATATTTCGGACAGTTCTGTACTTTACTAAGTTTAAGATGTGTCCGACTTGTGTCCGACTGGCCTCTTGACGCACTTGATCTCGTTCCATCACGCGCTTTCTGACAGTCGAGTCTTTGTACAGTCTGGCGTAAGTCATTTCGCTCGAAGTTGTGCGTCCCTCTGTGGTATACGGTGTACGTTCTGCTACGTGCAGAAACTGACTCGAACAGCAAAGTAGCATAGGGTTATCGTATCCATTTGAACAGCAACTCACTTTCAAGATTCGTCCGGTCGATGAAAATTTGCTTATCTATGTTGGACGCGAAGGTCCTCGTGTCGCGGTCACGTGATCGAAAAATCAATGGCCATGGCGGGCATACCAAACCTCTCTTGAACTCCTCGTTGTACCCTTTGAGACCTCTTTTACGAGCGCGGTGTTCAGGGTAGTCTCCTCCTTCCTTGTGTCGCACAACTCGTTATAAAAGGCCAACGTAGCTGGAAATACTACTTGCTGGTTTACCCTCGCACCCAACACCACTACTATGCGCACGTCAACCCCTCTCGTGCATGCATCCCCACCATCTGCTCGAAAGCCTGCCTTCAAACGGAGAAGACTCAACCATACCATCGATCCAGGATGCCAGCCTGGTCGAGCATTGGCGGATAACTCCAATGTCCCGTCCTTGTCCCTGTCCGCGAAGCTTTCGTGCTCGACATGCCACCGTGCGCTCTCTACGGCGATCCGGCCCGGTGTGGCAGGTCCTTTTATGTGTTCAAGGTGTGTTGTGTACTCTCTATCCCTTGTGTGCTCTCGCCCTTGCCGAGTAAGCTACCGTCGGTGCCACCCAGCGAAATCGACGCTTCCCTCCCTCATAGCGTGCTAACACACTGCTTGCCATAGATGCTCCGCCCCGACGTGTGCGATCTGCGCCCGTACATGTACATCCTACACCCGCCCCCCGTCGTTACCGCCCACTCCCGCCCTCACGCGCTCGCCGTCCCCCTCCACCCCCGCCGCTACGCCCATCTCTCCAAAGCGCTCTGCGCTCTGCCTCAGCTATGCCGCGATGAACTGCGATGCGTTCGTCCCCCTGCCGCCGCCACCTGTCCCCTCCATCAAGCGCAAGAAAGCACCGATCGATAAAGAAGATGTCGATGGCTATGGCGACCCCGACGGCAACCCGGTGAGCGGTCATCACGATGTCATGTCCACGCACGGTGGTGACGGTACCGAATTCACCGTCGTCCCCGGTTGTGGACGCGTCGTGTGTCGTGCGTGTTGTGTCGAGAGCGTATCCAAGTGAGTTGGCTGGCGCTCTTGTTCCCGTTTTTGTCTCTTGGACGCTGATCGTGGGGGTCGTGGGTTGTAGCGATGGAAAGTTGTGCATTGACTGTTTTGCGCTCGTGTAGTGCCGTGGGCAGGCCCTCGAGGAGCTCTCGTTGGCACTTTGCATTCACATCAGTGTATGCGTCGGTCGGTGGACCTCGTCAGCGTCCCGCTTTCCGTCTCCATCGTGCTCGGCTTTTTCTCTCTATTACCGTCCTGTATGTTACCGATGCTCGAATTCATCCACCGTTGTTACCCACATACAACTCTGCTAGAAGATATTGTATCCGTATTACTAATGACGAAGTATTTCTTGTTCCATGGAAATTTACCGAACTCTGGCTCGATAGTGTGCTTTGGTATTTGCTTCCATCTGCAGACTACACCATACCCCCGAATCTAGTCGGCACTAATCTCATCCTGTGCTCACGCTATATGCAATCGTAGATAGTGCAAAAGGTATCTACGAGCAACTCTACATCAGCAACCAACATCGAAACGAGCGTCAATGTCCATAACCTAAACACATTTTTTCTTTTTCTTTTCTTTCGCTCTCCATATATAGCCACAAGAAGTCCGAATCTGAGATATCACGCCAACATAGGTCGCCTGTATTAC
Source organism: Boletus bicolor (assembly GCA_003316205.1). Lineage (NCBI taxonomy): Eukaryota > Fungi > Basidiomycota > Agaricomycetes > Boletales > Boletaceae > Boletus > Boletus bicolor. The sequence goes on from QFEM01004916.1 coordinate 12,067, forward strand.
AAGCCCAAGTTGAGAGGACTGCAGCCAACGTTGACCAAGCCGTTCTAGAGAAGTACGCGTACGCCGTCATCGTCAGATGGTCCCGTCGCGATACCGAGTTGAGATATAACAAATAAATAAAACGCACCTGTTCGACATTGGAGCAGCAGACAGGCTGCTGGGTGCACGTCGCACTGGAGCCAGTTCCGATGACGGTGATGGGAACACAGCCGAAGCCGACGAGGCCCTGAAGTTGGAGAGGGATGTTGATGCCAAGGTTGGAAAGAATGTTGGCAGCCTCGCTTGGCTGTGTAATCAAGGATTGAACTTGGATATCAGATTCTGACGCAGGGAAAGCGGCGACGTACGGATTCGGTGCTTTCGCAGCACTGCATACTGCCTGTGTCACACTGGCTGGCGGTGGGTGTCGTGGTACTGCCGGGGGCGGCGATGGCGCTCGCAGCGATGGCAAGGACGAGGGTAGATACACGAACGAACATGACGATGGCGCGAGTGTTGACAGAGACTGCGAGGATGAGAGAACACCGAGACGCTGGGAACTGGGGAGAAGACGTGGAGAGCGGACGCGATTTTATACCCTCAGCGGGTTGGTGGTACGATCCGGTACCGGACCCACACCTCGGCGACGGTGTTTTCGTTTCTTTTTTCGAGTGCGCGCTGGACGGGGGGAAGTACCCTCCTCTAGGCGGATATAGTCATTTTCTCACCCGTGTTGTGATGGTACTCCGAGGGTCTCCTGAAGGATAGTCTCCTCGCAGGCGGCGATCTACGCGACAGCATATCAACCAAGTGAGAAAGCGCGGACGGGCCGTGCAAGTGTAATCCGAAGCGAGTCGTCTGAGACGGGGTGGGACGAGCGGAAATGCGTACCAGTACGTCATTCGACAGTTGGTACACGGATGGAGAAGCGCTTTTTTTTCAGCGCGCCTTCGTCATCAGGAGGGATTGCACTAGAGAAGACTCTTACTTTGGCAGGTGTAGTACTCGGGTCTATGTACCAAGGAACAGACGGAGGTGCCACGTCGTCGTCGTCGAGAAGAGGGATACATACTACACCTGATACTAAGGGGCCAAGCTGTAGGTTCTTCAAGGCAGCACATTCACCTCGGTTAGAATTCGAGGATGAATCAAGAATCACGCGAGCGAGAATCGTCTACGGAATCACGTATGTTCAACTGAGCTCAGTGAGCACTAGGAGGTACCGGGACAAAATCAACAAACCAAGGTCGAAACCAGGAGATGAGCCAGTTAGCGGACCGGGCGGGGCCGAAATGGTGGGAACAAAATTATCGAGCTCTCGATGTGCTGCGACTGTGCTTGTTTCGGCAGCGTTGTAGTGCTTTTTCTGCCACGACGTGCTTCCATGATTGTCTCCGCCGCCGATGCCTTGATCCCCTCCGCGTTTGGGCGTATTTTCTTCATCACCTTTTCAGGTATCTCTTTGCCAACACACAATGGTACCCTCTCCCACGCCGTGGCTCTGACACCAGTGCCTGGCATCTGAGTTTCCGTAGGTAGCACACTCACTTATCCACGACCACCAGGATCCGGGTCTGCATCCCACATTTTTGTACATAGCGTATCACCATCACATCCATTTCTGCTGCCGGCCAAAAAAGAACACCGTCCGCGATCAAGAGCTTCAAATCCGTATCAGAAATAACCATATTACCTTTGAGGTGCCTGTAAAGAACCTATCTGTGCGCGGTTCCATCTTTCGTGTCCTCTGAATCGTGTGTTGACATACAACAATTCATAGTAACCGCGCTCTCGTATCCCATGAACTACTCACGGCCACAATAGCATGGTCTGGATGTAGCCGACTAATGCTTTCTGTGCATCGTTCTAGATATCCCGCACGTGGGGCCACACTGAATTATTCGGTCAGTTTCATCAGAGGACACGAAGTTACTTGTCTTGCGTGCTTCGGCGCAGCAACCTCGACCTCGATCGCTTTATCCCGTTGTTGGATTATCACTGCCTGTACCTCTACGATCTTCCAACATTTCCCGGTACGACTTCGCTCCGCTGTCGGCCATCCTTTTTCAAGGATTTCCTCATTTTGCCGACTTGGCAGCCGCCATCGACTGACCACTCTGACACGCACGCTTGAAAGTCGCCAACCCTGGCAGGAAACATGACCGAGAGCATGCACAAAAAACTTCGTGGGTTGTGGATGCACTCTTGTTGGTGCTGTCGCACGAATGCCATAATGTCATCCCAGTCCATAGATCTATTTCTCTACGTAAGCTTCCATCTCCGAGTTCTGCTGTGACATCTCTGCAAGCCAAGCATCCGTAACGTGGAGGTGGTTCTTGACTTCAGCGAGTGGGTTGAGGAGGGTTTCGGCGGCCGATGTCATCTCGATGCTGGGATATCAACGGAGGGATTTGACGGGCAAGGCTTTTTCCTGGTTGTGGGTTATAATTTATATAAACTACAAATTTTATACTTTCTTATAATTAGCTTTCCATAGTTTTTTAAATTTTCATTCAAAGTCTTTTTTTAATACCTGTAGGAACAGCAATAATCATAGTAGCCGCAAATATTAATTAATTAAAGAAATACTGTAGTTATAAAATTTATTGCACCTAATAATGAGAAATATACAGGTTCAGATATTTCATCATCATCTTCAGCTTATGTGTCGAAGAAACCTCAAAGTGGGCAAGATACCCTTCCATGATAATGTAGTCCAAGCTCACGGCCGAGCTGGGACCTGTGGTGGGGAATTGTCGGGTAAGTCCGCTAGCCTGCTTTCGTTTTTATTCACGATGGATTCGTCATTCAAGACATGATCGGTATGATGTGCATATGTACATTGGTCGCGATCGATCGCTTGTTCCACATCATGACGCAGAAATATTCCTTTGTTTGATCGCAGAAGGTCAAGCTCACTCGGACTGGCATCAGTCTTTGCATCGCTTCTGTCGTGCCGCATCAGCCATTGACCATTGTGCTGTCCGTTGAATTGCACAGTTGTTGGGCTCATCGGCTCGTCGTCAGCATGAGACGGACCATTTCAAGTGGCAGCTTCTTTTACCTGACCCGTCACGCGTCATACTTGGGGATTCGAATCCATGGGGCACGGGCCAAGACAGATGTGTAATGTACGTGTGCCTTGCGTTCTCGACTCGTTACGAGTCATACGCATACGATGACAATTTCATGACACGGCTAGTAACACGCCCCATCCCAAACAACATCCTCGTGACAACCATTCGCCTTGGCGTTTCAATCGATTGTCAAATCGCTTGAAAGTTGAGCCTCGAATCATTGACTTGCCCCTATGTAATGTTGTGCATACATATCATTTATTGCGTTTGTGTATCTTGTTCATCTAGGGCGGTGTGAGGAATCAATTGGGTAGTAAGTTTGTTGTCGTACTAGGGTCAGGGCGAGTCCGACGAAGTGGTAGGTTTGCGGTTATGAATTTGTGCGAGAGATGAGTCCGAATTCTGCCCCTGATTTGAACCTGGCCTCGGCGAATCTCAGGCTGCACCAACAGCCTCTTACGTTGACAAAGAGACGTTCGTATATACTATACAATGTAGCTCTGATTGATTCGTGTTTCCAATTTCAAAGTGGGCAAAACCCTGAACTAACCCAAAAATAAATGTACAGTAGTTGAATTCAACTCCACAGTGTAAGGGTTAGACCGTCCGCCGCTTAACCGCCACATCAAAAGGCGATGATGCTGAGCGATTACCACTCAGTATCCCAGACGGTACATATACTGATTATCCGGAATCAGGTAAGCCAGCGTGCTTACACCCAGCAGGCCTATTCAGAACCGTTACGTTCGCGTTATCTTCCCTGCTGAATTTTGTTAATTGTTCCGTCTGCAAGGTTGGAACGAACAGCTGTTGAGCAGATCTCAGACTGCTCTCATGCCACACTTGAACGAGCACATGTAGTATCCAGAGTCGAATTTGCCACTAGGCTAGGGCTTAACTTGTAAGTTACTCCGAAACAAGTGTTGTCATAGTGCTTACCTCGCTCTCCATTCCTATTGATCCGGGCAAGGATCCGGGTCATCCAATTAACACGACACGATCCTACCACGCCACTGGTTTCATCTTTCTGATGCGCCGGGACTGCATTGCATAGCACTTTGTCGGAATTATCGATGAGCCTCTAACTTACCTTTTTGGCCCGCTTATTAGACGCTTGTGAGCGAATGGACCCTTTTTTTCTCTAGCTGCTTTGCAGGATGTGGTAGCCAGTTATCCATGGTTGGCCGGGGTCACAGTGCATTTGCGTATTCTTGGGATGAAACTGGTGTACCTTTATAATGGTACTGTTATTATATATGATTATTGATCTCTGAATGCTGATATCAAACGACACACAGTAGCAACGTCGTTTGACGAGTCTCCCCAGCGCTCTCGCACGCTCGCATGCGCTGATGTAAGCGTAACGTATGATCGTCCCTTTGAATGACCTCACCAAGTCTTTCGCCAGCTTGCCGGTAAGTACCACCATAAGAGTGTTTTTGTTCATTAATACCAAGTATATAACATGGAAATAGAAAACCATGTTTTCTATCGTTTCGCCCACTTCGTTGACTCCAGAATGTCACAGACTGCTGTATTCTACGTGGGGGGTACGCGCAGTTGTCAGCTTATCGGTCTTAGAATACCTGCTGATTATTCCACAAGTTGTTGCCAATGTTCTCATGACTCTAGGACTGCTTTTGACAGTATGGCGGATATATTTCCGCCTCAAAATCGGTCGCTTCTGGTGGGAGGATGCATGGGCGGGAATCATGCTCGTAACAGGTCTACCTGTGACCATATCAAGCTGGATATGCCTACTCGCAGGTGAGCGAGAAACCTGCTGGATCAGGTCAAGTGTTGAGGGAACATGTCACTTATGACTGGCATTTAGATAGCTTGACGTCCATTGTAATTGCGTGGATCAGTTCCATCGGTTTCTTCTGTGTTGTGACGTGCATGTTCACACCTTTCCGCTGTCGGAATATATTCTTATGCCTTTACTTTTATAGGTTTGCACGCATGAGCCTTCTATTCTCTATCATCCGCATCATTCACGGAAGTCCTCGCCTCCTCAGATTCACTTATGCCTGTGCGGCGTTCTTTGTGGTGTCCTGGCTTGTACAAATCGTCGGGAGAGCCTGGCAGTGCGTTTCACACCCAGTCTGGAGGCAAGTAACGGGCTCATCGCCAAAACGCGACTGTGGAGTGTCAAAACCATTATCAATTTTTGAATTCACTGGTAAGAGTTGATTCGTCCTGTAGCTACTCACACAATGGCAATTACTAACGACTCGTTATTTCAGCCGATTGTATCTCGGTCTCGATCCTCGTTGTGCTCCCTTTGTGTATGCTGTGGAAGGTCAAATTGCCCAGACGTCAGAGGAGGATGATTCTCTCCATCTTTGCTTCCAGTGTGGTCCTAGCCTTTGGAGCCCTTTGTCGCACAGTTGGCCAGATTCTGAATAGCCTCGTCGTGTCGTCTGTTGGTTTTCATACTGAAGTGAGCATTCATAATCTGCGTGATCTTGATATCGTTTCGAACTCGTTTTTAGACCGCTTCTTCGATCATTGTCTGTAACCTGCTTGTTGGCGTGACATACGCGTATCGTTTCTTGCTCCATGACAACGGCAAGACGACAGAGACCACGGAGGATACAAGTGACGACGACGATTTCACGACGCAGCCAAGGCATTCTGCACCAACTCCATCGACAGCATTGCCTTTGACGACCGTTGACCTTGAGGTGTCTCTCACTAGCCAACAGTCAAGCATCATGTTAGAAGAGAAGAGCATCTAAATTCTATACCAGGTCGGGAAAGGTTTTTTTGTTTATAAAAAATCCATGTTCATTGTCCAGCGAGCGAGAACTCAAGGCCTCATGCCGGACATTACATGCGGTGTGTACCTACTTCGTAGGTAACTGTGGTGTATGTGTATCATATGTAAACAGCTAGGTAGTGACTTGTAAATAAAGATACAACCTTACTTTTGCCATTTGTAATCTCAGTCGTGAGTCGTTATACCAATTTCAAGGAGCTCGAGTTTGCTGGCTGCTCCTCGTCCCCGAGTGTCCAACGTCAATTGAAGGTACATATATGCTTCGGCCTCGGAACACTATTCCGACGGCTGAAGCTGCTAAATGACGCCTTTCCTGCCCTCATCTCCTCTTCAATGATAGCTAGCATGCGAAAGTCATTCTTTGCTTCATGTCTCTCTGGTCTTGGGTCAAGACCATATCCCAGGCTTGCACGATCCCGCGCTTCAATGACATCTCCGAATCTGCGACAAGCATCGAAGTCAATGAGTACTGGATATCGGATGATCATCCGTCATTGTGAACGTAAGTAGCCCAAACTATGAATGTATGCAGGCCCAGCGCGAACTCCTTCGATGATCTCTGAGATGCGTTCCAGGTCAAGCTTTCGTTGTTTGCATGGGCGTGCATAACTTGGAATGTTGTAGCCGCAGCACGCTCGTCGGTTTTCACGTTCGACTCATAGTGAGTCCACTCGGGGCTCTACATAAAAGTTGAGATCAGTCGCTCGTCCTTTGCCAGTGATACCAGCCCGTTTACTACCCACCCGTTTCCGATGCTACCTGCTCATTTTACGACGTTACTCATCTGCTTCCGACACTACGCGCCCATTTCCTTTTTTCGAACAAGTCGGAGTGATGTGATGAAGACAAATACAAGAAGTACTATACCACATTGGATCGATAGTCTTGGCGATGACGGCGGCGGCAGTGATGGTGGTGTGATGGTCTAGGGTGGTCTGGTGAGTCAGTGGCGACTAGACTATGCCTATGGTGGGGAAAGAACATGGTGCCATGTGTCCCCGACCTGATTGTGGGAGAGTCGAGAGCGGAGAATCTTACTAGCAGCTCATCAATCTAATTGGAGGCAGCGATCAATTTTCCTGAGCCAGCACATCTCGATTACGTCGGTAGCGAAGCTCTTTTGCAACGTAAAACCCAGACAAGGCGAGTATTCGGAGGAGGGTTTCTGCGGCCGGTGTCATCTCGATGACAAGAATGCTAGGTTGCAAGCGGTGGGATACCGACAGCGGGATTTGATAGGTAGTAAGGCATTTTGCTGGCTGTTCGGGAGATTGTGTGTCGAAGAAACGTCAAGGCGGGCAAGAACATTCCTTTGTTTGCTCGCAAAAGGTCGAGTCCACTTGGACTGAGGTAAGGCGTCTTCTCCACTCGCTGCATCGCTCCTTGAGCTGTTCCTGCTCGGAGTTGAGTCGTACCCGTCGTCTCGTCGTCACCGTGAAATGGACCTTTTTGTGGGGCAGCTTCTCCTACTCGGTCCGTCATGTTTTGAAACTTTGCGGGTCCGAGTGCACAGGCCAATGCAGATGGGTAGTGCACGCGCACCTTGCGTTCTTGGTTTGTGCGTTGGTGACTCGGGGGCTTGAGGTCCAGTTCCGTGGTCTCTCTATCTCGAGGGTCTATCCGCAGTCTGGCTAGTGCCCGACAGAACAATATCAAAGCGAAGACTCTGGGATCCGTTATCGATGCTTCGCGTAGACAGTGCGACACGACTGTATCCAGCGAATGTGTACCACAGTTGTGGTTGACGTACCTACTCTGTTCAAGATGATGACAACGACTGGGCCATGCTCTCGAGGGTGTCGCACACAAAAGTATACTTCGTCACCGTGTACGATATTTGAAGTTTGAAAACTCGCGTTGGGTTTATCCCAACAAATTCGAAAGCGGAACGTACTTGGAGCGAAACGTCCGCGTCAGAGATCTATGGCTGTGACTCACTTCGGACACAGCCGAAAGAGTATACCCGGCTTGCGTAGGCTTTGATCAGTCTCTCAAAATTCGAGGACATGTCAGGCAACGGTCGCGGAAACACACTCGGCGGTGGGCAAGCCTCAGATCCACCGCCATCAACATGGGCAAGACCCACTGCACCTCGCATCGGTCGCATCGGCGACTGGGGCAGCAACGCTGGCTCCCACCCTAGGTGCGTGCCTCGACCTCGTCACCTATTGTAGCCGCACGGACGGCTATGTACAGCTCAGGACGCTTTGCGACGTTGTCCTCTCTCCCCTCTTCGAACGCGGGTCCGCCCCGTTCCCCGATCGCTCCCGATGACGACGATGACGACGAAGGTCCACCGCGCGAAGGCGAAAGCTGGTTCGCAGGTGGAGAGCGGAGGTACGCATATACGTGCCCATGTCGCTTTCTACCGACGTTGATATTTGGAACAGTGGTATCTCTGTCCAGAATCCGAATGCGCGCGAAAACGTGCCTGGTGGAAGGATGGTTCAAGATATCCTCCGGCGTGCTGCCGAGTGCGTCGTATGTGGTGGTAGTATGCGACAGCGAGGGCTGATGTAGCGTTATAGGACGTCTGCTGCGCGTGCGACTCAACCGCTTGCAACGCCGGAGCCATCGACTGCTTTTAGGGGTGGGGGACATACGTTGGGGAGTGACGATGTAGAGAGCACGTTCGTCCCCGATCCCGATGCACCGCAAGGTGACGATGGCGTCTTACTCTGGTGCAACTTACTCACACGTGCACCTCTTAGACAATGAAGAAGAAGAGGCTGCTCAGCGAAACATTACGTTTTGGCGGAACGGGTTCAGTATCGAAGGAGGCGAGTTTTACAGCTACGCGGATCCTGAGAACGAGCGGTTGCTCGCAGAGATCAACACGGGGTATGGTGTATGATGTACGCTCATCGCGCGCGTCGACTCACGTCTTTTTTGCAGTCGTGCTCCCGTGTCGGTCTTGAACGTGAGACCGGGACAGCCGGTAGAAGTGATCGTGTCGAAGCGGACAAACGAGGACTATGTGCCTGAGAGACGGACATTTGGGGGATCTGGGAACCGACTTGGGTCGCCTGTGCCGGCTGTGACGAGCATGCCGGGGTCGTTTCCCACTGGGTCGAGCACGCCTCCGAGTCGTGCGGAGAGGGCGGGTATGACGACGCTGTTCGAGGTGGACCAGACGCAGCCGACGACGACGGTGCAGATCCGGTTGGCGGACGGGACGAGGTAGGTCTCGGGCGTATTGCAGATGGGGTGGCTGAACTTGGCTATGCAGGATGCCGTGCCGGATGAATCTCACGCATACGGTCGGGGACATTCGCAACTTTATCAACGCGTATGTGGTCTGGTTGTGGGGGTGAACAGGGGCTGATGTAGCGACAGGTCGCGACCCGAGAATGCAGCGCGGGTATACATGATCGGGACGACGTTCCCAAACCGAACGCTGGAGAATGACCATGAGACGATTGCGGGTGCGGGACTGGCGAACAGCGTGGTGGTGCAGCGATGGGTGTAGTCTCAGAAAGGGAATGTATTCCCACGAGTGACGAGGGTGTAAAACTTTGTATTTTCCGATTTTAAAAAAAAAGTAAATCATGGCGCCGTTCACGAAGCCAGAGGCAGTTTTGAAGCAGGCAGAGGGACTCGTCTCGGTCGGGCAGACTCACGCAGCCCTCCAGTCCTTCACAGAAATGTTCACCTCAAAGCGCTTCAGGTCGACCCCACTACCCGCACTCGAACCCATCCTCCTCCGCTTCGTCGAGCTCTGCGTCGACATGCGCAAGGGCAGAACAGCAAAGGAGGGCCTCATGCAGTACAAGAACATCGCACAAAACACAAACGTCGCATCCATCGAGCTCGTCATCCAAAAGTTCCTCGCCCTCGCAGACACCAAGGTCCAGGAAGCACAGGAAAAGGCCGACAAGGCTGTTGCTGTCGATGTAGACGATCTTGAGGCCAGCGAAACACCAGAAAGCATCCTCCTCGGCGCAGTCAGCGGCGATCAGAGCAAGGATCGCACCGATAGAGCCCTCGTCACACCCTGGCTCAAGTTTCTCTGGGAGAGCTACCGCACCTCTCTTGAGACGCTCAAAAACAACGCCCGCCTAGAGGCAATATACCAGGTGAGTTGCCCCTGACCCTGACCCCTTGTGCACACCATCCAATCCCGTTCGCCAGCAAGTCGCGCAGCAGGCCTTCCGCTTCTGTCTCAAGCACCAGCGCAAGGTCGAGTTCCGTCGTCTGTGCGAGACCCTCCGTCTCCACCTCTCCAATGTCGCAAAATATGCACACCAGGCCCATGCCATCAACCTCTCCGACCCCGAGATCCTTCAACATCATCTCGATACGCGCTTTGCACAGCTCAATACCTCGGTCGAGCTCGAGCTCTGGCAAGAAGCATTCCGTTCCGTCGAAGACGTCCACAACCTCCTCACCATGGCAAAAAAGGCCCCCCGCCCCGCCATGATGGCAAATTACTACGAAAAACTCACAAAGATATTTCTCACCAGCGGCAACTCTTTGTATCATGCCGCAGCATGGGGTCGCTACTATGCCATCGTCACCAGCATAGGTGGCAGATCCGACGAGGAAATGAGCCGTCTCGCCGGACAGGTCCTCGTCAGCGCTCTCGCCGTTCCCGTCGGACTACATGGCGACGAAGACGACGGCAGGTCCAAGAGCACGAGACTCACTGCCCTACTCGGGCTCACCAAGGCGCCCACCCGGGCCGGTCTCCTCAAGGATGCTGTGAGTCTTATTCCCTCCGGGTCTGCTCCCCGTATTGATCATGTCTAGCTCTCGAGAGACGTCCTCCGCCTCTCCCCAACCCCGATCAAAACCCTCTACAATCTCCTCGAAGCCTCCTTCGACCCCCTCACACTCTGCGCTTCCACTGCGCCCATCCTCTCCACCCTCTGCGCCAACGACACTCCCTATGCAGGCTACCGCCCCCTCCTCTCCCGTGCCCTCCTTTCCCGTCTCCTCTCCCAACTTTCCCAGGTCTATAGCACCCTCAAAGTGAGTGCTGTCCTCGAGCTCGTCAAGCCCCTCGACGACTTTGGCCCCGAACAAGTCGAGGCCTACTTTATGGGCTGCGCCCGCCGCGGCGAGCTTCGCATCCGCGTCGACCATGCCACCGAGACCATCTCCTTTATCGACGAGCCCTTTGCCCACCCCGACGAGTCCAACGTTGCAGGACCCAGCACCAGCACCAGCACCCCCTCGCAGCGCGACACCACCATCCAGCCGTCGTCGACCGAGCTTGTGCGTACCCGCCTGAGCGCGCTTGCGACAGCGCTCCACAATGCCGTGCGCGTGATCGACCCGCCACCGGTGCTCTCCCCCGAGGATCACGCTGTGCACCAAGCCTCCCAGTTCGCCGAGCTCGTCGCAGCTGCCAACGCCGAACGCCGTGCTCTCTCCCTCCGCAAAGCGCTCGTCGCGCGCCGAAGAGAACTCCTCTCCGAGCTGAGCGTGCGCAAGGAGAAAGAGGAGGCATCCCGTCGCGCGGAGCTCACGCGCGCCAAGAAGCTCATCGAGGAGCAAAGGGAGAAGGAGGATGCCAAAAAGAAGGAGATTGAGCGTGCAAGACGGGAGATCGAGTCGATCAGGACCGAGGAGGTCAAGAAGCTCGCACAGGATTTAATGAAGCGCGGGGGAATCAGGGTGCCGATCGCGGTGCGTTCCGAAGCGTTGTTGTCTCGTGCGCTCGTCGCTGACTCATCTGACCTTTTTTTTTTGACCAGGAGATGGAAGACTTGAGCAAGGATCGATTGATGCGTCTCCAAGTCGAGCAATTAGAAAAGGAGAAAAAAGACCTCAACGAGCGTCTCCGGATCGCGGCCAAACGGATCGACCACATCGAACGTGCCTACCGCAAAGAAGAACGCCCGCTCCTCGCCCAAGACTATGCAGAACAGCAAGCCGCCGATCGCGTCACGTTCGAAGACCTCCAAAAAGCCAGGATCAAAAACAGTCTTGCGGCACACAACCAAGCCCTCGCGGCCAAGAAACGACTGGGTCGGATGCAGGACGAATATAGGGCCCATCGGGAGACGTTGCTCGCTGCGCGGTCAGAGGAGTATCAGGGCCGAAAAGCGAGTGCGGAGAAGAAGATGGAAGAGGAAAAGGAGAAGCGGCGGAACGCGTATGCGGCACAGAAGGAGGAGGAGAGAAAGGTGCGCGAGGCGGAAGAGGCTGCTGCGCGCAAGGAAGAGGAAGAGCGTCTCAGAGTCGAGGCCGGTACGTCCTCCTTCCGCACTTTATTCCATTTCTACTTTTTTTCTTTGTCCATTTAATAATGCGCGACTCACGAACGAAAACACAGAACAACGTGCAGAAGAAGAAGCCGAGGCGGAACGGAAACGACAAGAAGAAGAGCGCATCGCCGAACAACGTCGAAAACGCGAACTCGAACGTGCCGCCTCCGCTGAGGATGCACGCAGAAAAGCCCAGCTCGAGCGAGATGCGGAAGAACGGGCTCGGTTACGTTCGCAAGTTAAGACAACGACGCCTGCGGTGCCCGTGCGCGCCGAAGGCAGGTGGCGATCGCGTGCGCAGGCGCAGGCGGCGAGCGGTGCTGCTGCTGGCGGTGCACCTGTGCGTTCGCAGAGCCCGGCGCCGTCGCCCGTGTCTGCGACAGGTCCACCCAAGATTGTTGGTGCCCCTGGTGAGTGGCGCCAACGCGCAGCCGAACGAGAAAGACAGGCACCGCCTGTTGGTGGTGCTGCGCGTGTTGAGTCACCCGCCGCTACCAATGCTTCACTCCCCAAAAACAAGAAAGACACGGACGGGTTCGAGACGGTGCCAGAGAAGAAACTGTGGCGGCCCAAACGACTCCAAAATCTGTCCTAGGCATTAAACAAAAGGACGTGCCAATCTTCGAAGGACTTTTTTTTTTTTCCTTGTTGCTCTTTTTTTCACGGCGTTACACGCACGTAACAACTCATGCAGCTCTCTCCCCACTGTTGTCTGTATGCATTCCCCCCGAGTTTTTCATCCCTCCATCTTTTTCGTTTGTTTCGCTTTCCGTTCCAATACCATACAGGGAGCTATATGCGTTGTATCAAGTACAAGGGTAGCTAAGCACCAAATGTGTTTCATAGGGTTTTTAGTCCGTGTGCGAGTAGATACGATGAACGTAGTGTCAACTTTGGGTGTTGGTCTCTTTTCGAGTCGCTTGTAGCATCATCATTTCTGTTGTGAGAAGGGGTCAGTGGTCGATGGTCGCACCGTCGGAGAATGGACAGCGTCTGGATCGTCTAGCGAGTTGTCCCGGCTTCCCGTCCTGGGGTACGCAAAAAAGGGGGGGTAACAAATGAGGGATCCTATCAGACAGGAAAAAAAACATACTTACCAATATCCCAGTCCCACATCCACAGACAACATACTCGCATCACTCGCTTCCTCCCCCCGTCGTCCACGCCCACGCCCACGCATCGCACTCCGAACGGACCGTTCCCGCGCGGCCAACTCGGGCGAGGGTAACAAGATCCGTGATGATGATGATGACGACGACGCACCAGTGGGACTCGTCGGATCCTCGTGCTCCTCGTGCCATCCCCATCCGCGATCGCTCCGGGGGGACGTAATGTCCCTCGAAGTCAACGTCGTCGTCGGTGGCGGCGAAGGAGGCGATGGTGGAGTCCCTGGCATCGCGTCAATCAAGATCGCCGGTATACCTAATAGCACGACATTTCCCCGATTCGTCAGTCCGCAGTAGGTTGAAGACCAAAGTGGAACGTACCTCGAGCGGCTGCGAGCGCATTGTCACGTTCTTGGAGGAACTCCCGGCGAAGGGAGATCATCCGCAGTTGAGATCGTACCTTGTCCAGCCCCGCGAGACCAGCCACCAGCTTGAGCGTCTCCTCTCTCGCCTCGAGTTCCTTCAACCTGGTCATATCGAACAAGGAAGCCCGTCAAACGTCAGCTCAACATAGAGAGAAATGACAGGGTAGGGCTCACCCCAGCGCCTCCCGATCGTCGATCAGCTTGTGATGCGCGAGCAGCACAAGCATATCCGTAAACGAGATCCCCCCACTCCGATAAAACATCACGTTTGCCTCGTGATAAATCTGCATATACACCGCCCGTCGCCGCCGGATCGCCCCAAAATCGATCTTGTTCAGCAGCTTATTCAACTTGCGCACGTGAATCCCGCCCGTCTTGTTGCCCCTTTCCGACTTGTCTTGACAGGCCGCTAAGATGGACGCCGTGGAATACTCGGGTGGATAGACGCGCACTTCGAAGACGCCGCTGAGTCTCTGTATACAACAGTAAGCTTTGGTCGATCGCTAGATGATGATTCACGAGGACGACGTACGGCGAGGAACGGAACGAGGTTTGGACGCTCCAGCAGACCGCTGTTCGGGTCCGAGAACTCGGCCCAGGCTTTTTTGAACGCACGTATCTCTCGCCGCGTGATCGACCTCAAGACGCCGCCGGTGGACTGGAAGACGTACGAAAAGCTCTGCACGATCACACCGGTAAACATGTTGACGAAGATGTACTGGCAAAAGAAAAAAAAACGATCAACCTTGCGGGAAGATAGGCGCGGTCGTGCATCGTCCTTACCATGCTGAGTAGGTTCCAAGCGATGAACATCGAGAATGCCCAGGCAGTACTACCGCAATCTGTCTGGTAGATACCATAAGAAACATGCGTGCAGCGCGGATATGCGAGGGTGCTGCACGTAATTGTCGGCGTCCGTTAATATTACGCCCACACAGACAACTTACTAGTCGTGCATGAACTGATTCCAACCCTCCCTACCGCAGATATGAGTTCGGGGGCCGTTCAATCACTGAGATAACACACTTACCCAGTGCTCATGAACACCAGCATGAGAAATGCCGATCCCATAGTCTGATAATTCTGATAGCTATTCTCTCCCGAGTACCACTTTGTCAGTCCAAACACCTCCATGTACATGATGGCGAAAAATAGAAAGAGCGTTAACCATAAAGCGAGCAGGTTCAGAATCACTGGGAGACTGGCACTGTGGTAGACCCCCATCGTAAGGGTGAATGAGAGACGAGAATACGAAAGGGCAAACACCTACGTTCCAGTCTTGAAGAGTTGGTTCAGAGAATCTACCCTTTGAACGAGCTTAAACGCGATGCTGACCAAGAACAGCTTCTGTAGAAGCTGAATATTGAAACTCTCGGAATAAAAGTGTGCAATGAAGGTCGTAGTGAAACTCCCAGATGCCACAACAACATCGAAGAGGTTCCAGCCGTTGGCGCGGAAGGATCGCCACCCTAGTCCATATAGTCGAATGGTCGTGTCCACCACATAGATTAAGGTAAGGGAGAGCGAAAACAGATCTAAATAGGCCTCTTCAGCGATACGCTAGGGTAGGAAATCTGCGAGCTGCTTACTGTGCCAATCGTTGACAGTTTGTGTCGAAGAAAACGCTTCGGTCCTACAGCAATGCCATTAGTACTAGGCTAGTAGATCCATGGCAAGGGGAACGAACATCAAAACGACTATCTGAACCACAAAGAGACAGGTCATCATCCTCGACCACCGCCCGTGCTTGTGAATTGCACGGTCGTAACACCAAGCCCGAATCGGGGAACTGGGCCGAATTTTGGGTCTCTTGGATGGCTTCAGTCGCTTGATCAGCTTTTGCAGATCAATCCACTCCCGCTGGGCTTGAGTAACGAGCGCAGATCCAGTCCGTGACGAGAAATTCCCGATAATGATACTGCGATCGGTATTTATTCAGGCACATGCACAAACCGTTTGAGTACCCCCCTTACCTGACAAACAAGGTCAAGATCACAACGCCTCCCAGCAAATTATATGTCACGAAAAAGATCGCATTGGCCTGCGAAGCATTGGCCTGTGGTTGTTGCCCTTGACCAGTAATGCTCATCGCAATGGACATGACATCGATCCATCCCTCTAGCGACACGATCTCAAAGAGGATGAGCATCGACGCCGGAAAGTTGTCGAACGAGAATTTGGTGGACGGCGCTGGGTTATCCCAAACACGTGGTACGGGAAATCCAAAGGTACTCCCGTAGATCGTGTTTACGTACTCGTTGGTACAGTCCCCTATACCTTGGACGCTCGTGTCGTTGCACTCGTTCATCAGCCCAGCAAAGATATTCGTACCCCAGACGCTGAAAGGGATGAGGTATAGCACGGCAAGAAGGGCGGCATCGAGTATGCGTGTGAAGCCAGCCAGAATCAGGTGCTCAAAGGTGCTGCGCATCCTCTCGATCAAGGTCATGAATCGGAGAGCCTGAAGTGCCTTCAGGGCGCGGATAGATCGACTGAGGCCACCGACGAAGATCAGCGTGTACGTGACGTTTACAAGGACGCCGGCCATGATAAAAAAGTCGAGGATATTCCAAATACCCCGGATATACGCATTGGGGGTGAAAAGAAAGCCGTCTGCGATGATCTTGATCAGGAATTCGACGACAAGTATGAGACCGAAAGTAGCTTCTGTGACGTTGAACCATGCACCTCGCATTGGACCATATTGCGTGTAGTAGTTATGCCGATAGAGGGGTGTCGCAATCGCTTCAGTAGCGACATTCCCAAGAACGGCCAAGAAGATGGCAAGCTGGAAGAATGTGTGGGCAACATCCGAGGGCGGCGTGCCAAATATCCGCTCTCCACCACTTGGGCGAACAATCTTCTGGCAAAGACGGCGAAGGCGGTTTGTTTGAGGGAAAGTCCAAAATGTCTTGTCATACGTTGGGTGCTTCCGAATCAAGTCCATAGTTTGCGTTCTACGGTCATCACTGGAGTCCTTGGAAATAGATAGATCTCTTTTCAGTGTTGCCAATATGTCACTAGTCCAAGTAGTGGTGAGGATAATTGCCAAATTATTGAAGAATAGTTTCTTACAAGTATCGGTCGGTTTCGTATTCAACTGGGTCATCTGGGCCTCTTGACTCGGAATGTACCTGGTGCAGGTCGAGAAGTGGAATATCATCTGTTTCTTCACTTCCAGTGAAGAGCTCGTGGAGCAGGCCGAATGAGTTCTGTCGTAGATGATAAGACCTACTATTAGTGCTTGATGGAGTACGTCTCTAAACGAAGCAGTATCAATAACTAGTAAGAATCAAAAGTAAGGGAACCAACCTGGTCCAACCTGTGATGCATAGGAAGCGGATCATGTCTAACCAACGTTTCCTCCCCTAGAACCGAAGTCGAAGATGGGTTTTCAGCGTTCACTGTCGTTGATTTCGTTCTAAGCCACAGATAGGGATTGAGCATGCGTATCCATCGACTGCTAGCAGTCTGGCGGCGTTGTTCCGAGTAGTTGGACGCTTGCATTTCTCTCTTGGCCTCCTCCGCCACGCTAAAGTTCTCATTGATGACGGCAATGAACATCTGCATTACGATGACTAGTTGACCACCGGTGTCAGTCGGTCGCGGGACATGTGCGAACTTGAACGAATATACCTACAATTTGCAAAGAGGAGCCAACAGGACAGAAACATGCACACGATGACTGCTTGACCAAGGTTCAACTCGGCATCTGTCGCGTTATACAACACTGTCGTCCAGTTCTCTGAAGAAAATATCTGGTACACTGCCAAGAAGGAGTTGAACAATTGACCAAAGTTCATCGTGACCGTCCCGGCCATGTCTCCTTGGATGAGTTGGATGCCAACAAGCGCAGCGAGGAAATTGATGAGCATCAGGAACAAGGTCATGTTCACGAGACCGTACATGTTCCCAAAGACGGTCAGCTACCATAGCACGGGTCAATATATCGACGTCAAAAATAACGGAAGGGAAGTAAGGCATACAATCAAAGGCTTCATCCGTGGCACCACCAGTATCACACGGTAGAATCTTGCCAGTTGGAAGACCGTTAACCATCGATAGATACTCGAGTTATGGATGGCGGGAATTTGTATGACACTGCACCCAATAGCGAGGATCACGTCCAGCAAATTGTTACCGTGCTGGAAGAAGTTCCTCCACGCAGGCAACTCCGCAACGATACGAACCACGATCTCGACATCGAAAGCAAAGGTGATTATACGTTCGGTTACGTCGATGATTTCTTGGTGCATCGCGCTCATTTCAGCAGTCGCAGTAGCTTGTATCACCAGGGAAGCGAAGGCTAGCGACACCCAGAACCAACGGGTGTACGACCACCAAACTTTGAGACGGTTTTGACCAATGCGGTGTCCAGTCAAGGCGGACCAGCCTTCTTCAGGTTCTTCCACAACACGCCCGAGCCTACGAGCCAAATAAGCGCAAAATTATATGATGCATGAGATTGGAGACGTACGGTGCAGCTCCAAAAGCACTTCTTTTAGTACCAGAACGAATTGCAGAGAACGTATTTGTGATTACGGCGACCAATAAGTTAAATAGCCAAAGATTTAGCACCAGAACGCCGGAAACGAAGAAAATGGAAGAAACGAAGTATTCAGACGCAATGACCTGATACATTACCTGCGACCACTGGTATGCACGAGTATTCAAAGTCAGATAATCGTCAGTGGTCGAAGAATGAGACACTCACAGTATTCACCGAGGCAAGTACGACTATCTGGAGAGTCGCGTAGTACACTGTGTCGAAACTCTCCACGCCACCGAAAGGATTTTGTCCTTCCTAGATGGCGGTAAGTATGGCGCACATAGAACATTGATGAAATCAAGGTACCTGACAGACTTGTCCCAACGGGCAAATAAACCCTTTGGTGATGCTTGCAGGTGTTCCGTCGAGCTGTACGTAAGGGGACGTGACCAGAGTCGTTGCATTGATATGTCCCCCACAGAGTTGTGTTAGCTGCGTGGTATTCTCCCCAAGCACTGGTAATAGATTACAGCTTCGACGCAAGGATCCTTTGAACGACTGTACACCAATAATACTACTCCATCATAGGTGGGCGATCAGTCATATCAACAGAGGAAGACTCACGAGAACAATACCATAGCAAAAATGATAAAGTATACTACGTTGGCCAACAAAGAACGGGCAATCTTGAGAGAACGCATGATCGTCTGAACTGGCGGCATGAGAAATGTATATAACATAATAAAAAATGGTCGTCACTCACAGCAGTACCATTCGTGATGCTTAACAATCTTGCTGTCCTCAAGACACTTAACGCTCTGAATACTCCGATATGATAGGTTCCCCGTTCGAGGCCCACGGTTGCTAACACGAACGATACCCAAAATCCGATCATTGCAACGAAATCAACCCTACCCCAACTTTGCCGCAGGTACGGAATATTTCGTACTATTTTGCTCCGTGCCATTTGTATATCAAGTCTAAATGGGAGGGAGACCAGAGCATCAGAATCAGATTTTGGTACGTCAGATTTCATGGCACGAGATAGAAACGTGGGCGGCGATTCTGGGTCTTCTGAGTAACATTTAGCGTGTTGAAATGTGGAGGACGATGGAGACATGCTAGTAGGAACCCGCGCAAATGAAGGTGTGCGTGCATGTGAGGATAGTGAGAACGGCTTTGTTAGGTTGTCGTACAATCTCTTCATTGTCAGTCCCCGTGCTAATGAACTGGATCGCATTATGGGAGTGTTAATGCTGCCGTTTGGAGCTGAATTCGTGGACATGGTGCGGGCCAATTTGGAGAATGAGAGTGAAAATAGAGCCGAAGTTGGTACTTCCGGATCTAGAAGTAACCCAGAAACACATATTCGAGCCAGAGCTTCAACACTATGATTGATTAGCTTGGATGCAGACTATTGGGTACAACACATACGTGAACAGTATGAAAAGGACGAAGAGGACAAAATCTTCCCAGGCATGGAAGTAGCCCATTATCGTAATAGGAACCTGAGTGGAAGGAAACAACAGGGTTCGCGAAGCTTGCACTACCAACGCAACCGCATTGATAATGATCAGAACGAGTATCATTGGCTCAGTGTATCTAGTTATCATATTAGTGAGTGGAACCACAGCGGAAAATATGCATACGGATGGATAAGCAAGTTGTACAGCCGCGAACGGAGGGGATTCGTTGGTCCTAAAAAGCCAAGAGCCCGCCCTCGCAAAGTTACGGATGGTCGCGCCCGATAAGCGACCCTGTCGTCAACGTCACGTTGCGTCGTTTCTTCAATGCCATCTAACATTGAGTCAGAATCGGAACCGTCACTGCCGTCCTGTAGTCGAATAGAAGGCCTATGTCCTCGAACATCTGCGACGCGCATTGAAGCACGACGAAAAGCATTTTTGATGGCGGTGCCCGTGCGTTTTAGGGGTGAAGGAGTAGTGTATTGTCGTCTAGGCCGCTGCGCAACACCGGCAGAGCGTTCTGAGTCGACAGAGAAGTCCCTCGACCAATGACCACGACCATCCACTTTCGGCTGAGCCTTCCTTGTGAGATGCGCCTCGTCATCATCTGGGACCGCTTCGGTATCTGAATCCGACATTGAGAGCAGGGAAGTAGAAGACGCATCCGGGCGGGGGTTGGAAAACAAGGACGAATCCTTCCGTAAGGGACGATCAACCGAAGAAAATAATGGATCCTCCTCAACTCGGAGCACCGCTATACCAGATGGTCCTGGCTCTGGAAGGTTCAGACGCGGAGGGTCCTGCCTGCCTTCGGCACTGCTCCAGCTCAGACGCCTGCGAGTGTACGTTCGACCGTCGTTGTCGGATGGCTGTAACGAGGGTGATTGAGGGACGAGAATGCCCAGTCCAGTCCCGGAGAGGTCTACTGCGGAAGAAGAGCTGTTGGACGAATGCCTGACACTGTGCTGGCCGCCCCCATCGGCATCCATTGAAGAGCCTGAGCGTAGTAAGGGAAGTGTCGATATGGTTACGTGATAAACGAGCCCCAGCGCGTGTACATACTTGGTGCATTAGAGTACCGCTGTCGGCAACCAATTACGGTACGGGTAAGCATCGCGCTTCTTGACGGACGGTCAAGTGACCAAGCTAAACTTGCCAGCGACGTCGTGGAATTGGAACCTACAAATCAAGATTTCGGTAACTGGGCAGTACTTTGTTCTCACCAGCGCCCACGCGTATCAGGTTCCGCAACGACCACCACCATAATCTGATCCCGACGTATCGATTGGATCATGGAAGAGCACGCCGATGATGATGGCGATTTTTCTCTTGCAGCCGTGTTCACAGTGAGCAGGACAACTTCACTATCCAACGAGTGTCGTGAAGAATGTGCAACATCAAATTTCGTCTTAGGAACCGCCCCGTCCTCCTACCCCAGACCCTACCCTATCCACCTATTCACGCGGACCTGGCCAGGCTGATGTCACTATCAGACTCGTCGGCTCTCACCCTCTCTGGGGACACCATTTGTGAGATTCCATACGTATCCCCTGAATCATCGGATATGTAACCAAAATTCGCTCCTTTGCTTCAGGTGGAACGCAGCAATCGCCTTTGCGTCATATCTTGATTCACACGATGAATTAGTTAACAATAAATTTGTATTGGAACTTGGGGCAGGCGGTGGCCTGCCTGGCATTGTAGCTGCTCAAAATGGCGCGACGAAAGTAGGTGATCGATATTCATCCTTGATTCATGATTAACTAGGGTGCAGGTCGTCCTGACAGACTATCCTGATGCAGCCCTCATCGAGAACCTTACCTATAATGTTCAGCAGAATATACGTGAAGAGCAGAGGAGTAAAGTGACAACACAGGTGACTTCTTAGTAGTCGACCGCAGCCAGAGTCCGCAACCATGTCGCACTCTCAGGGTTACATTTGGGGCAAGCCTGTCGATGCCCTCATCGCTGCCCTGCCTGAAGACCGAGAATCGTGGAGGAGATTCGACTTGATAATCCTTTCTGATCTCATATTCAACCACTCTCAGGTGAATATCCCACCTTCCAGTTCCCACTTTCGTGCTCATGTCATCCAGCACGATGCATTGCTTAGCTCCTGCGAGCTCTCCCTCACGCCCATATCTAGTGATACCATGCCACTTTCCAAACCACTTCCATGTGTCCTCGTATTCTATACACACCACCGCCCACACCTCGCTCACCGCGACCTCGAGTTTTTCACTACGGCCCACCACAGGGGTTGGAACTGCGAAGAAATTTACACGCACAAGTTTCCGGTAAGTTGAACATTTGACGTCGTTCCACTCACGCCAATCATTCCTAGCCCATGTTCCCCGAAGATCCAGGGGATGTGGAAGCCCGCTCTACAGTCCATGGCTGGAGAATGGCACGAACTCAGACCCTGGAGTGATCACAAAAAGTTACATCTGCATCCATTCCGCTCTTTACGGTTCATGGCTTGGTTGCGTGCACTCGATGGATCCTATTACAGAACTAGTAGTAGGAACAAACGACTATTCTTTCACCACTGAAAGTTGTCGTTGTACACATTAGCGACACTACTAACCAAAACCAATACAACACGAGAGTTCACAACAAGCACGTCCATCATACAAAACTCGAGCAAAGTTCAAATTACATTTTGGAACTGACGATGAAGAAACCAATGTTCGTGCCCCGACTTCGTTCCAACCACCCTTGTCGATCCAGTCAAGTGCCGCTAGGGGGAGCGGTAGGATCCGCCGACTTCTGATCAGTAGGTGCCGAAGAAGAGACATTAACTGCTTTCTGGTCGGCAGGCGCTTGCGCTTGATATCCGCCTTGTTTCTGGTCAGCAGGCGCCGGTGGCGGCGCATACCCACCCCACTGTTGGTCAACAGGCGCTTGCGGCGCGTAACCATACCCAGCCTGCACGGGGGCTTGACTCGCTGGTGGCGGGGCCTTGCCAGCAGGATATTGCCCCGGAGGCGGGGGCGGGGGCGTCTGTACTTGACCATACGAAGGAGCGGAATGCTGTCCACTACTAGGAGGCCCTGCGTCGATAGGGGCATAGTCGCCCATCCCAATGTCTGTTCCTCCCATTTGAAAAGGTCAACGCAATGCAGTGGAAAGGTGGGCTTACAGGTCCAGTTTTTGTAGCCATATCTCTCGTTCGCCTCGGCGCGCCTGAGGACGAGCCAGAAGGCGTGCTAGTACATGAACCAAAACAAAAGTGAACTCTCCGTTTCTGTTTGGGATTAAACTTGGGCTCACGATGCATCCGGGCAAGTATCCCAAGCTATCAAGGTGGATCAATCTGTCAGAAATGCCAAGTCGGAGGTTACAGAAACATACAGTGTTAATAAGATGTTAAGGCAAAGGTCGGCACCGCATCCTGCGACGAACGCGACAGCTGCGGGAGGGCAAATCAAAGCGAGCTAGTACACGATGGGGGTGTCAGCGTTGGTCGGCCTATACCAGGGAAATTCTTACAAATAAAAGCACAAAAACATCAGCTTCGCCTGCCATGGGGGGGATTTTTTGTTGGTGGTTTTGGCAGAAGGACCAGGAGAAAAGGGGGAATGGTGTCATTCCAGAACACATCCAAATTTGGAAGGTGATCAGCGGCAAGTAAAGTAGTTGAGCAAGGTAAGGAAAACAAGCACGAAACGAACGACATGACCGCGGGCACGCGAGCTATTTACAAGTCACTAACACTCTCCCTCTCAGACCCACGTATCCACATTAAATAGAAAAGAAGGGCTGCTCCGGATTTTGTGCCTGTTGCTGCTGGAGGGCAAACGGATTGTTTCCGCTGACCCCAGTCTTCTGCGTAGCGATACGGCCAGCCTGCGTTTGGCCGTACCGCAGAGTACCAACATTTCCAAACGTATCCTGGCCGCCGTCTCGGTTTGCGAACAAGTTTGCGAGGTGGGCATGATCTTCGTCTGCACGCGTCGCTCCTCTTCCTGCGCCGCCCGAATATGGAGAACCCTCCTGTTTTAATTGAGAGCTCGATGACGTTGGCGCAGGTGAAGGTGTAGAGCCATATGAAGGCGCTGTCGAGTTTGCATAGGTTCCCTGCAGGTTGAACGACGGACCCAGGCCAGTTCCGTTGACTGGAGGAGGTGATGTGTGTGACACGGGCGATGGTGAAAAGGCAGGTGCGAATGGATTGTTGGAGCTGCAGGTGACAATGTCAGCGGCGAATGCAACGGAAGTGAGAGAGCATTGAACGCACCCGAATCCAGTAGGCTGAGCAAACAGTTGCTGGGCCTGCTGCTGCGCTTGCAGAGCCTGTTGTTGACGGAGCCATTCTTCTTGCTGTTGCTGCTGTAATGCCTGTGCCTGTTGCTGAGCTTGTAGTTCCTGCTGCTGACGCAGCCACTCTTGTTGCTGTCTCAGATATTCTGCCTGTGGTCGGATGAGCACATCGATCCAGATGATCAACCATAGAGCAAGAATGTACCTGCATCGCTTCCTGTTGTACTTGTTGTTGGTAGGGATTGAAGGACGTGAATTGCGACTGCATTGTGTATTGGGGTTGGACAGTAAACTGGGGTTGGAGACCAGTCGCGTATGGTGTAGGATCGACAAACGGGAAAGGATTGTTCGAACCATTCGCAGGCGGCGATCTAAGGTGGTAACCGGAGAATTCAACACGAGAACCATCTTCCGAGGAAGAACACATACAGTTGTGCTTGATCATCGAACAACGAGGTAGCATTCGAATCCTCGACAGCTTTGTTTCGTCTGGCCTCTTCTTCCTCACTGAGTCGGATGGCACGTTGAAGGTCAGTCTCCGCTGCCTGTCGAGCCTGCTCCTCAGCGAGGGACTGCTTCGATGCTTCGATGGCGCGCTTGAGCTCATCATCATCCCGTTCCGTTGCTCGGCTCCTCCTCGGAGGTGCTGTATGACTTCTCCTTCCTCCTTCCTCTTCGTCCTCCTCCATACCCGGGTTTCCTCTGATCATGCGATCACGCATAGAAGCCCGGTTTCTTCGCTCTTCCCGAAGGCGGCCAGTATCACTAAGAAGGTTAGAAATGTCCTTTGCCTTTTGCCGCACGTTGGCTCCACAATCCTTGCCATCCTCATCCACATACTGGAACTCCTTGAGCGTCTTGATGATGTAGAGGTTGTCTTTAAAGTAGAGCACGACGTTCTCCGACCCGGCGTGTAAAAGATAATCGAGAACGGTGAGAGACTGACAGCGTCTCAGCCCACGACGAACACTGGATCGCCAAAGCCAGACAAACACTCACTTTGAATACATGTCTCCAATTCTTCCCCTTGTCATTCAGTCGCTTATCGAGCATCTCCATGATTTCAACAAAGTCGTTCCTGTGTAAAAGGTTCAACAACACGAACCTCGTGCCGCACGATACGGGCCTCCCAGCGACATGGAGTGCAACGACACGCACTGGTTGTAGGTCAACTGCGCAATCTCGTTCATCTGTGTACCCGACGGTCCCCAAGGATCGTTCGACGTGGCGTCCCGAACTTTCGCCTGCGTGTCTGAATAACCCTTGGTGTAATTCTTGGCGACCCGCAAAGCGCCTTTTCCAAAGTGCTGCAGCGACATCGCAGTAGTATAAAATGTGGAGTGCTGCCGTAGAGGGTATTAGAGATGTCTAGTACTTTTACGAGATGCGTTGCGAACAGAGCTGAATGCGACTGTCGGTATTGGCTGCGGCCGTCAACATGAAGCCGTTATGATAAAGTACAGATATGGCAAGTCATTCACGCCGATGGTGAAGCGGTTATCATGCTTGCCTTCCAAGCAAGCGGCAGGGGTTCGACTCCCCTTCGGCGTATCTTTTTTTTTCTTCGTGCTCATCAGTGAACCTGTAGCCGACGAAACCAGCAAAACCATTCTGTTGCCGAGGAACCAACTATCCCCACTTTTGATTGGCTGAGGCAATGTGTAACTCTGCTTCTGAAAATGGCCAATCTACTTCGTGAATGATGTGTCTCAGATTATCATGACTGTCATTAAGACAGTACCATAAAAAATAGGCTTAGGAGGGGCTGAACCCAAAACAAAAATTCTATCACTGAATGCTCAGAATAGCATGGAAGGTTTTCTTGTCTGCAAAGTTATTGATGTAAAACTCTTGGCCTACATGCAAACAATTATCATCTGTCTGATAAAATATATGAGGTAACAACAGTGATGTGCTAGCAGGTGTGAGACTCAGTCATGTGTGGGGGCAATGGACTAATGGTATTTACCTAGCAGGTGCAAGACTAGGTACATGATTAGCAATCAGTGTAGCTAAGTTATCATGGTAAGGAAACTCACCTCAGTTGTGTGTGGAAGCAACAGACTGAGGTGTGATGAGTTGAAACAAGTGACTATGTAGTTCTAGGTATATACATATACTAGGGTTGTACCTACTAATGAGGGATGATTCAGGAAAATAAAGGGAAAGGAAAGACTGAGAAATGGTAGCAAGTGACTATTATATAAATGGTATAAGGTGGAATGGAGGCATACAATATGTCTGAATGACAGAGCTGTATGCTGTGCCTGTGCATGTGCTTGCATAATCTAACACTGTTATCTTCCTTGAAGCTATAGCATCAAACTTCAGGACAAGCTGCACAACCTGATGCACAGCATTGAGAGGGATGATGTCGCCAAGCAGCTTACCATTAGATCAAAAGCATGTCAGAATATGCAAGTGTCCATGCAGCTGCTGTTGGTCATTCTTATACAATACATGTTACGACTGTTGAACACTGTAATACTCTATACTGTATGTAGCATAGTTCACATGCTCATTGTATTTAGTTACAAACTCAGCTGTGTTGAGTTACAATTGATCTTGGTCTCGAACCAGTGCCCATTCCATTAAGCCACTTACCAAAAGGTATGTAAACCTGTGCATGGCTCTGCCATTATATGCCCTGTTTCAACAGGTTATGAGCCCTGCCTGTGCTTTATGCATGGTGACCATGCCTTCTGAGTTGATGCGTTTTTACGCTTGACTCAATGCTTAAATTCTCTGTGTATTTTTATGCTGAGAAGGTTCAAATGTAGACATGTCTATGCATTTTTATGCTGGATTGCCTCTGATGTACTATATGCACTCTAGGGTGTAAAAATGTCACCTGGATATTCCAGGGAGAGATTATGTCACTTCAGTGGCAGGGCTCTGAAAGTGTTCAGAAATGAGTGATTTATTTCGCCCCCATTTTCTTTTTGATTATGGTGAAGTACTGATGTCTTTGCATTCCAAAGATCTCTACCCAGAAAAATGTCCAACACTTTTAAAGACCTCCCTCATCTCAACAGCACCAACTACCAACGTTGGCATGTTGATATGGATGCATTCCTCCACTCTCCAGGTGTTTGGACAGTTTTCCGTACTGAATGTCCTGATCATGTTTGGGACATAGAAGGTAAAGATATTGTAACCAATAACTCTGCTGCCATCGAAGCCTGGAATGAAAAGGACGACAAAGCTACTGGCTTCATTAGACTGAAGATGGAGCATCACATCTCATCCAGGTACCCAAACAACCCCAACTCCAAGCAAATATATGATTGGCTTGAGGCCAATTTTGCTACCCCTTCCATCATCTCTGCTTTCACAGAATTTTGTACTCTCCTCAATCTCATCATCCCAGAGAACTTCCATCCTGCCCCTGCTTTCTCTAAAATCTGTGCCCAGTTTGTGCGATTGTGAAAAGACCACAAAAGCCCGAGAGTCACTAAGTGTGATATTCAAGGGAAAGAAATGGAATTCCAAAACTAAGGACATACATGACTTGGAACAACTATTTATACTACTAGGATTGCTTTAGGGCAGGCCTGGGAAATGTAATGTTCTGGAAGATTACATAAGATGATGTCATAGATCAAATATTCTGGAAAGATCATGATAAGATTAGATAAGGGGAGATAAGATAAGATAACAGAGAGGGGTAAAAGATAAGGGTGAAAATTATTGCGTCATCATTTTATAACCCCCTTCTCAGGGGTTGAACTCCTGGTCGACCAGAATACCATTAATGATTGGAGCCAGGCAGAGGGATCTTGAAGAGGGAATTGGGGAGGCAATTAAGCGAAGTGGCGAGGGTTTTAAAACCAGGATCAGAGAAGAGTGGAGTGTTTCGAGTACATGGAGGGCAGTTGCATAGTTCAGCTGGAGTGTGTGAAGCAGCAGCTACAATGACATGAATGGCTTCTGGGTGTCTCCAGTGGAAACTTTCAACTTTCTTGGTGCCATGGGTAAGGTTGGATTTGGGTTCCCAAGTGTGTTCTTCTTTGGGATACCCTTTCCAGTGCACCAAGTACTCCGTCTTGTTCCACTTCCATCAGGAATCTACGATTTGCTCTACCTCGTACTCTTCTTCCTATTGGACAATAACCGGAGGTGGGGGCTTGGGTTTGGCTTGGGATGGATAGGACCTGGTGATGTAAGGGGTGAGAAGTGATTTGTTAAACACCAGGTGGATCCCCTTCCAGGTTTTTGGCAACTCCAGTTTGTATGTGGCTATTCTGATCTTTGCTTTCACTTTAAAGGGGCTGTATCACTTATCATTGAACTTTATCGTGGGTTGATTGGTCTTTATGTTTTTTGCCTCGAGGAGGACCTGTTGACCTATGGAATACTCTACGACCTTGTGGGCTCCCTTGTTGTGTGATGCCTTCATCGACTCCACTGCCTTTTCTAGAGCCTTTCGTGTTACTTCGAAGCTCAACTTCATTCATTCCATGAACTCCATTGCTGACTCATTTTGGACTTTGGCCTTCCTTGTCAGTATCACTGGCTGTTGTCTGAAATTGAGTATGAAAGGGGATGTGCCAGTGGCACTGGAGGTTTGTGAGTTGTGGGTGAACTTGGCTATGGGGAGCCAATCGGCCCAGTCGGTCTGCTGGTGATTCATGTAGATTTAGAGGTATTTTTCTACCTCCTGATTGATCCACTCTGTCTGTCCGTTGGTCTATGGGTGGTAGGTGGTAGATAGGTTGGCCTCAATCCACAACAGGGTGTACAGATCCTGCATGAATGATGAGATGAATTGGGTACCCCAATCTGATATCACTTTTCTGGGCACTGTTACGACGGCCGGGAGGCTATCGTAATGGGGCCTTCACTAGACAAGGATGTCGCTTAGGGGCGACGACGCAGTTAGCACTCAGGGGATTCCTAGGAGCGCACAAGGAGTACTCAAGGGGTTTCCTTAGTACGAGTGACGAAGTAGTGCTCGAGGGGATTCCTTAGCACGGGTGACGAAGTAGTGCTCGAGGGGATTCCTCAGCACGGGTGACAAGGAGTCGCTTGGGGAGCGATGACGCAGAGGTCCGACTAGGGTTGGTACCCGTAGGCCGGCGAAGGTTCCTTTATGAAGGAAGTACAAGGAGCGGTCACTTAATAGTAGACTGGAGACTTAGGACGACGAGTAAAGGAGAAAGGCTGGGATTGCCTTAGCGCAGATCGAGATACAAGGGTAAATCGAAGGAGGTCTAAGCTAAGGAATCATATTGTAAAAGAAAGGGTTTATATACCCCTGGATACGTGCATGGGCCAGGTGCGGAATACCTTGGGATTGGAATAAACTGTGGGATAACGCGTATGGAGTCAGGAGAAGCGCGTATCCTGTGTATCGTAGTAAACTGGATCAGAGAAAGAAGAGAATCAAGGACACGTGCATGGAGCATGCGAAACACGTGTCCAACTATTGTGAGAACAATCAACAGAGGCATGAGACAAGTGGAAGATACCTCCGGTATGGAATAAGGGGAAGCCGGAGGCGGAGAAAAGGGAAGAAGTCCAAGGGACGAGCAAGTGCACGAAGGATGCGTACACCAGGCGCTGGTAGTACAAGGATACTGAGTAAACGTAGCAAGTGTAGAAAGGAAAGAAAAGAAATAGAGAGTCGTAACATTACCCCCTTAGTAAGGTCAAGGCTATGACGAAGACAGTTGTGAGAAATTCTAATAGGCCGGGCCACCGACCGGGGAACCGGTGATGTTGCTGTAGGCAGTGTCGTCCCAGACGTCTTCCTGGTCTGAGTAGTTCCACTCGTAGAGCGGAGATGCGGAGCGGCGAACACAGCATGTGTTCCTGGGGCTGCGGGGATGACGTGAACCTCCAGACGAAGTGGAGGACCTAGAAGATCTGTTGGAGGAAGAGGAGCCAGAGGACATCTGGTGAGGCGGGGGAACACGACGAGGTGGGGGAGACGCGGTGCGTCGACGCAGAGGGCATCGACTAAGGATGTGTCCAGGTGCCCAACGGAGGCACGAAGAACATTGGTGGAAGGGGCAATCTAATTTAAAATGGCCGAGGCGGCCGCACTCGTAGCAAGTCTGGTGAGCACGAGGGTGCGAGGTGGGGAGCGGGAGGCGGTTGTCGGCTCCAGTCCAGGCAGCTTCGATCCGCTCCATCATGCGAGTTTCTTTGGCAGAGAGTGGGGTGGAGCTGGCAGAAGGCACGGGGGTGACTGGAGGACTGGGAGCGGTGATAGGGGTCTCAACCTCAGTGGGGGAGACAGTAGGACGGGCATGACGCCGGATACGATCTTGTTCTAATTCCACGGCAATGTGAAGTTCTAGGGTGAGAGGGCGGACTTGGGTAGCGAGCTCAAGGAGATAACGACGGAGGTCCTTGAGGAAAGTGAGCATGCCGAGTTGGTGGAGTACGATGAGGAGGCGGCATTGAATTTCTCGGGCGTCGTGATGAATGAAATGCGCGACATGAGTGCGCGTGGGGTCCGCGACGGGAACGTGGGCCATGGCGATGACGTTCAGGTTGGATAGGTATGCGGTATAGAGCGCATACAGGGGGGAGTTGACATCGAGGTAACAATCCACGGCCGAGGCAAGGCCGGGATCCGTGATGAGCTCGGTGAGCTCGCGGATGTCAAAGACGGTTGGCGGGCCGTTGGAGAGGCAGTAGGCAGAAGTGGGGACATCTACTGAAAGTACAGGTGCTTCAGCAGAGACTGGAGAAGCAACGAGAGGCTCCACAGGAGGAGTACTAGGACGTTGTTCAGTAACGTCAGGAGAGGGAACAGGATCATGGGGTACAAGTGGGGAACGAGGTTCCCAAACCAATGAAGGACGAGGAGAATCAAGATCCTCATCGAGGCGGGGTTCTAAGAGAGCCGCAGGGGTGGGTTCGAAGTCTTCGGGGAATAATGTTTGGTTTTCGTCGGGGGGTGAAGGAATGGCGAGTGGTGAGGCTTGGTAGTGGCGGGAAAGGAGTTCACCAACGGTAATAGCGGGGATCTGGTCGGTAGGAGTGAACTCGATGGTCATGGTGGTGGAGTAGGTTAGAGAGAGAAGACGGAGGGGAACAGGGCTTTATACTCGAGGAGAGCGGAGTCTGCATTTTTCAGATTCCGTTCTGGGATCCAGGAGTCTTCTTCTGTGGAATACCCTTTCCAATGGATCAGGAAGGAACGGCGTCCCTTGGTTCCGCGATGACGAATGATCTTCTCGATTTCGTATTCCTCCTCACCTTCTACAAGGTCCGGAGGGGGCTGAGGGTAGTTAGGACCATGGGTGTTGTTCTCACGGTACGGAGTCAGAAGTGATGCATGGAAGACTGGGTGAATCTTCCAGGTCTTCGGGAGGCGGAGTTGATACGTGATCGGGGACAGTACCTTTGTGACGGTAAAAGGTCCTTCCCGTTTGGCGGTGAACTTTGGGTTGGTGATGGAGCGTTTGAGATTGCAGGCTTTGAGCCACACCTTATCTCCTAGGGCAAAGGGTTTGAAGGAACGACGGGTTCGTGCGGCCATAGTTTGGCGGGCGAGCTCGTGGGAGGCGAGAGCTTCATCACAGGCGGCGGTAAGGGCTTTGAGTCGGGAGTCTATGGCAGGAAGGGAGGAGTCGGAGATCACAGATGGCAGGGTGTGGGGTTCGTAACCCATCATCAGGAAGAACGGGGATTTGCCGGTGACGGAGTGAGGGCGGTGGTTATGGGCGAATTCGGTGTGGGAAATGGTGTCTGCCCATGACCCAGGGTTGGATCCGCAGTAAATGCGGAGATACGTCTCGACTTCTTGGTTAACCCGTTCGGTTTCACCATCAGTCTGAGGGTGATACGCAGTGGAGAGGGCTAGGTTATACCCGAGGAGTCGCCCAAGCTCTCGGGCAAAGGCGCTGGCGAACTGAGGGCCACGATCGGAGATGATTTTGTCGTAGAGTCCGAAGCGAAGGAAGACTTTGTGGAAAAAGAGGTCAGCGACCC
>QFEM01004917.1:0-13110 GCA_003316205.1 Boletus bicolor
CCTGGCAGGCGGGCAAGGGTTCGACTAGGGTAGGTACCCGTAGGCCAACGAAGGTTCCTTTATGAAGGAAGTACAAGGAGCAGTCACTTAATAGTAGACCGGAGACTTAGGACGACGAGTAAAGGATAAAGGCGTGGATTGCCTTAGCGCAGATCGAGATACAAGGTAAATCAAAGGAGGTCTAAGCTAAGGGAATCGTATCGTAAAGGGAGGGTTTATATACCCCTGGATACACGCACGGGCCAGGTGTGGGATATCGTGGGATCGGGATAAACTGTGGGATAACGCGTATGGAACCGGGAGAAGCGCGTATCCTGTGTAGCGTAACAAACCGGGTCAGAGAAAGAAGAGAAGCGAGGACATGTGTATGGAGCATGGAAAGCACATGTCCGGTTATTGTGGAAAGAATCAACGAAGTCGTGAGACAATAGGAAGATACCTCCGGTATGGAATAAGGGGAAGCCGGAGGCAGAGAAAAGGAAAGAAGTCCAAGGGGCGAGCAAGTGCACGAAGGATCTGTACACCAGGCGTTGGTAGTACAAGGAGGCTGAGTAGACGTAGCAAGTGCAGAAAAGAAAGAAAAGAAATAGAGAGTCGTAACACCTTGCACTTCCATCCCAGGAGATTTCGACAATCAAGAACCTGACGTTCTAGACGATTTAGATCAGAAAATCCTTACCAGAGATAGTGAAGCCAATCGGCGTGCCCAATCTCTTGCTCGTCACCTTTCGTCCTCGCTAACAGTCCCCATTCCCATCTCCGCGACATCTAGCTTCTCTACCCAGAGACTTCCCCATTCACCCGTCCTCACCCCCTCTTCTTCTTCACCCATCATGTTGTTCCGACCTACTGAGCTCCATCTTGGTGCCTCCGAGCCCTTTGACGGAAACTATGAGCAGGCCTTCCCCTGGCTTGCCAATGTTATCTTCTACCTCACCGTTAATGATGCCATGTACAACACGGAACCCAAATGTGTCGCCTTCGCCCTGTCTTATATGACTAAGGGAACTGCTGCCACATGGGCCACAACCTACCGCCAAGGAACCATAGATCTCCAAGGCAATGTCACCATTGGAACGTGGTGCAACTTCGTTGCTGTGTTCAAGACCGCATTCAAACACCACGACATGGTCAACAATGCAATTGCCTGGCTATCCACCAAGCGCGTTCTCATCAAAAACAGCGCTTACTCCCCACCTCTATCCTCGTATGTCACCGAGTTCAAAAACAAAGTCGCTACCGCCATGGTCACCAACCAAAACATCCTCATTGGCTACTTCGCCGCTGGCCTTCCCCCCATCCTGATGCGTAAGATCATGTCCATGGAAACCGTGCCCTCCACTATTGATAAGTGGTACGAAAAGGCCATTCATTTCCAAACACAACGGGAGCGTGCTGCTGAGATATTGTGCCGCTACATCAAACCCTCTATCCAGGGTCACCAGTCCTTCATGCCATAGAACCCCACCCCTGCCAAAGACCCTAATGCCATGGACGTTGACGTCATCCGAGTTCCCAAGCTCACCCCTGAGGAATGAAAGTGATGTATTGAGAAGAAGTTATGTTTCTGTTGCCAAAAACCTGGCCATGCTTCCACTGCCTGCTCCACTTTCACAGGAAATAAACCCACCGTCAAGGTGGCTCAAGAAGCCAAAGAAGATGTCCCACATTTAGTTGAGATTGATGAAGACAATGAAGACATTCCCATAGTATGGAAAGTGGGCTTCAAGCAGGTGGATTTTTAAAAAGGGAAACTTCTTTGATGCAAGTCTCCCCTTCCTCTTCCGTTTGTGCATCTGTACTTGTACGATCTGTGACTAAAGCAATGCAAATCCCCGTCCAAGTTATCATACCAGATTACACCTTGAAAGCCGTCAACACCCGTGCTCTCATTGACAGTGGTGCAGATATATCCTGCATTGACTGGAACTTCATCCAAAAACACCGGCTTCCCACCAAGAAGCTTGACCACCCATTCCACGCCCGTAATGCTGACAACTCCTATAACAAGAAAGGAGACGTTTGATACTCTTGTGACCTATTTCTCAACATCGAAGGAATAGCCCGCCATGTCACCTTTATGGTGATGTCACTAGGATGTGACAACATCCTCCTTGGACTTCCCTGGTTAAAAGAAACCAACCCCACCATCGACTGGACCCAACGAACCCTCTCCCTCTCGGAAACTCTTGACCAATCCAAGGGGCTCTACACTATGCACACCGCCGATTACGACCGCCACTTGTCCAAATATTGGAAACCACCACCACGAACCCCATGACATATTCATGTCAACTCTGTCGTCCACTCCCATCTATTCGAATATAACAAATGGAAAGACCCTGATGTTATCTGCGAAAATGACCAAGTTGTGCGTACCATGTTCTGAACTATCCGATTCAGATCCTGCTTTGCCCCACTCGGTTCTTGCTATGTCCAACAACTCACCCAAGCCACCAAGCTTGCCATGGCCGCCAAACAGGCAAAACCTAAGCCAGTACTACCCCCAGAATACGCCGAGTTTGCCTCCATCTTCTCCAAGGAAGCCATGGACCACGTACCCCCTTCCCAACCCTATGACCACAAGATCAATCTTAAAGATACCTTCACTCCGAAGATCGGAAAGGTATACCCCCTTTCCCCTGATGAACGAGAAGCCATGGAGTCCTTCCTGAAGGAGAACCTTGATTGCGGAAAGATCCACCCCTCTAAATCCTCCCAAGCCTCACCTTTCTTTTTCGTCAAAAAGAAGGATGGAGGACTCTGCCCTTGCCAAGACTACCGCTACATCAATGAACACACCATTCGTGACACATACCCTCTACCCTTGATCTCTGATCTCGTTGATAAACTCCGAGATGCTAAGGTCTTCACCAAATTCGACGTTCAGTGGGGATATAACAACATCTGAATCAAAGACAGACACCAATGGAAGGCTGCCTTCATCACCCACAGAGGACTCTTCGAACCCACAGTCATGTTTTTCAGTCTTTGCAACTCTCCTGCGACATTTCAACGATTCGTGAATGATTCTTTCAGGGATATGATCGCTGAAGGTTGGCTTGTCATCTATATGGACGACCTCCTTATCACCTCCCCCAATGCTAAGACCCATGAGGAGCATACTAAACGTGTCCTCCAGCAAATGGCTGAACTCGACTTGCATTTGAAACTCAAGAAATGCAAGTTCGCCACTGACGAGGTTGAGTACCTCAGAATGATCGTCAAGCCCAGACAACTCGCTATGGATCCCGTCAAACTTGATGGGATCGCCTCCTGGCCAACTCTAATGTCCGTAAAGGATGTCCGCTCGTTCCTCAGCTTTGCCAACTTCTACCAGTGTTTCATCCCTGATTACTCCAACGTCGCTCGCCCCCTCATTGATCTCACCAAGAAAGCAACTGCTTGGTCTTGGTCCCCCACTTGCCAGTCCATGTTCTCTGTCCTCAAGGGACTTTTCTTGAACAAACCCGTTCTTCAGATGCCGAATCTCTTGGTTCCCTTTGCCATTACCACCGACACCTCCAAGCACACCTCCAGAGGTATTCTTTTACAGACTGATGCCAACGGAGATTGGCACCCTTGTTTCTACATTTCCTCCTCGTTCTCCCTGGCAGAACGGAACTACGACATCTATGATTGCGAACTTCTCGCAGTCATCCACAGGCTTAAAGCCTGGCAGCACTACTTGTCCGGTTCTGCCTTCCCCGTTCAGGTCTTCATGGATCATAAGAACCTCACCTACTTCCGGCAACCCCAGACCCTCAATCATTGCCAAGCCTGCTGGCTTATTGACCTCACGGACTTCGACCTCAAAATGATCCACATTCCCGGATCCCTCCTCATGGGCCCTGATGCCCTATCCCGTCACCCAGATCTTCTACCGAAGTCCAACCTTGATAACGAGGGTGTTACCCTCCTTCCTAAGTCTCTTTTCGTAAAAACTATTGACTCCACCTTTCACTGGCAGATCAAGGAGACTTCCCAGTCCGACTCCCTCATCCTCCAGGCTCTTCAATCTATGAATGAGGAGATTCCCCCTGCCTTCCATTCTTGCCTCACCGACTGGCAAATGGAGGCCGGCATCCTTACTTACCAGGAATGTGTCTACGTTCCCACCGACGACACCCTTCGTCACTCCATTTTGCAGTATTGTCATGATCATGAGACTGCCAGTCACCCCGGGTTCCTCAAGACCCACCAACCGTTGCTGCCGAATTCTGGTGGCCCAGTCTCGCCTCCTATGTCCGCCACTACATCGAGGGCTGTGCCACCTGTCAACAGTCCAAGACCAATACTCACCCCTCCACCCCACCCCTCATTCCTATTAAATCATCTGTGTCTCGCCTGTTCCAGCAGATCTCCTGCGATCTAATCACCGACTTGCCGGTCACACCCGCCAGCATGGATTCCCTCCTGGTCATGGTAGACCATGGGCTTACTAAGGGGGTGATTCTCTGCCCCACTAAGAAAACCATCACCACCGAAGGGGTCATTGACCTCTTCTTCCACAAAGTCTTCCTTCATTTCGGACTCTACGATAAAATCATCTCTGACCACGGTCCTCAGTTCGCCAGTGCCTTCGCCCGAGAGCTTGGGCAACTCCTTAGGTATAACCTCGCCCTTTCCACCACTTACCATCCGCAGACTGATGGTGAAACAGAACATGTCAATCAAGAAGTCGAGACCTATCTCCGCATCTACTGCAGATCAAACCCTGGGTCATGGGCTGACTCCATTTCCCATGCCAAATTCGCCCATAACCACCACCCTCACTCCATCACCGGGAAATCCCCATTCTTCTTAATAATGGGTTACGAACCCCATGCCCTGCCATCCGTTATCTCTGACTTCTCCCTTCCCACCGTAGATTCCTGGCTCAAAGCCCTCACCACTGCCTGCGACGAAGCCCTCACCACTCACAAACTCGCACGGCAAACTATGGCCACTCACACTTGTCACTCCTTCAAACCCTTCACCCTAGGAGACAAAGTGTGGCTAGAAGCCCACAACCTCAAATGCTCTATCGCCAACCTGAAGTTTGCCGCCAAACGGGAAGGACCTTTTACCGTCACCAAGGTACTGTCCCCAATCACATATCAACTCCACCTCCCGAAGACCTGGAAGATTCATCCGGTCTTCCATGCCTTGCTTCTTACACCCTATCGTGAGAACGATACCCACAGGCCAAACTACCCTCAACCCCCTCCGGACCTAATAGAAGGCGAGGAGGAATACGAAATTGAAAAGATCGTACAACACCACGGAACCAAGGCCCGCTGTTCCTTCCTGATCTGATGGAAGGGATACTCCGCCGAAGAAGACTCATAGATCCCAGAACAGAATCTGAAAAATGCAGACTCCGCTCTTCTCAAGTATAAAGCCTTGTTCCCCTCCGTCTTCTCTCCATCCACCTGACCACCATGACCATCGAGTTCACCCCCACTGACCAGATCTCCACCATTACCATTGGTGAACTCCTATCTCGCCACTACCAAGTCTCACCCCTCACCATTCCGTCTCCGCCTGAAGAAAACCAAGCACTATTCCCAGAAGACTGTTACGACGGCCAGGAGGCTATTGTAATGGGGCCTTCGCTGACAAGGAGTCACTTGGAGAGCGACAACACAGTAACACCTGGGGGTTTCCTACAGGCGTTCGAAGGGATGTACACTAGGGGTTTCCTATGTATGAGATGAAGGGGATGCGTGCTAGGGGTTTCCTACATACGGGTGACAAGGGTTCACTAGAGCGGATGCTTGTAGGCGACGAAGACAAGGGTTCGACTAGGGTAGATACCCATAGGCTGACAAGGGTTCCTTATAGAAGGAATAACAAGAAGCGGTCACTTAGAAGTAGACCAGAGACTTAGAGAGATCCTGACAAGGGAAGAAGGCGTAGATTGCCTAGCGAAGTGAGGTACAAGAGTGGGTACTCGAGGTAGCTCAAAGGAGGTCTAAGCTAGGGAATCTTATCGTAAAATGGAAGGTTTATATAGCCTCGGATACGTGCACAGGCCAGGTGCAGAATAATACGGGACCGGGATAAACCGTGGGATAACGCATATGGAATTGGGAGAAGCGCATATCCTGTGTATCGTAACAAATAGGAACAGAGAAAGAAGAGACCCATGGACACATGTATGGAGCGTGCGAAACATGTGTCCGACTATTGTGGGATAATCAACAAAGACACGAGACAAGTGGAATGTACCTTCAGTATAGAGGTAGGGGAAGCTGAAGGTGGAGAAAAGAAAAGAAGTCCAATGGGTGAGCAAGGACATGGAGGATGCGTGGTCCTGGCACTGGTAGTATAAGGAGAGAAAGTAAACGTAGTAAATGAAGAAAGGAAATGAGAAGTTGTAACAAAGACCTCGAACCCCGCCATGCTGAGGACCTTGATTCGCCTCCTGCTTCACTTTGTTGGGAACCTAGTTCCCCACTTATACCCCATGATCCTAGTCCCATACCTGACATTGCAGAACAACATCCTCCTACTCCTCCTGTAGAGCCTCTCGTCTCTTCTCCAGTTAATACTGAAGCAGCAGTACTTTTAGTAGACGTTCCTACCACCGCCTACTGTCTCTCGGATGGACCACCTACCATCTTTGAGATCCATGAGCTCACAGAGCTCATCACTGACCCCGGCCTCGCCACAGCCGTAGACTGTTACCTGGATGTCTCGTCCCCCCTTTACGCGCTCTACAGCGCATATCTCTCCAACCTGAATATCATCGCCATGGCTCATGTCCCCGCTGCAGATCCCACGTGCATCCACGTTGCGCACTTCATTCATCATGACACCAAAGAAACTCAATGCTGCTTCCTCATAGCCCTCCAGTAGCTCGGCATGCTAACGTTCCTCTGGGACCTCCACTGTTACCTCCTTGCTCTCGCCACCTAGACCCGACCCATATCGGAGGAACTCCATCACGCCCTCGCTGAAGAACATCATCAGACCGCCCAACATGCTCACCCCACCGTCACCCTCACTGAGGTTGAACAACCGATCATCACCCCCAACCCACCTACCGCTCCTACCCCATCAGCCAGTACTACCCCACTCTCTGCCAAAGAGACTCACCTGATGGAGCGAATCAAAGCCACCTGGACTGGTGCTGTTGGTCATCTCCCCCTTCCATCCACACACCCCCACGCCCACCAGACTTGCTATGAATGTGGCCACCTTGGGCATTTCAAGATTGATTGCCCCTTCCACCAATGTTCTTCGTGCCTTCGTTGGGCTCCCGGTCATATCCTCAACTGCTGCCCCCTCTGTCATCACACCCCGTCTCCCCCTCCTCGTCATGTTCCCCCTCCACGCCAGACGTCTTCTGGCTCCTCTTCATCCAGATCTTCTGGTTTGTCTGGAACTCCTCGTCGTCCCCGCAGCCCCTGCTGCACTCGTCACATCCATCGTTCCACCTCCCCACTCTATGAGTGTAACTACTCAGACCAAGAAGATGTCTGGGACGACACCACCTATGGTAACATCACCAGATCCCTGGTTGGTGGACCCATCCTCTATTAGAAAACAAGTTTGTCTTCGTCATAGCCTTGACCTTACTAAGGAGGTAATGTTACGACTTCTCTTTTCTTTTCTACATTTACTTCATCTACTCAGTCTACTTGTACTACCAGTGCCTGGACCACGTATCCTTTATGTCCTCACTCACCCATTGGACTTCCTTTCTTTTCTCCGCCTTCGGCTTCCTCTACCTCTATCCCGAAGGTACATTCCACTTGTCTCACATCTTCGTTGATTATCCCATGATAGTCGGACACATGTTTCGCATGCTCCATGCATGTGTCCATGCTTCTCTTCTTTCTCCGTTCCTATTTGTTATGATACACAGGATACATGCTTCTCCCGACTCCATACGTGTTATCCCATGGTTTATCCCAATCCCGTGTTATTCTGCACCTGGCCCATGCGCATATCTGGGAGTATATAAACCCCTCACTTTACAATATGATTCCCTAGCTTAGACCTCCTTCAAGTTACCTCGAGTATCCACTCTTGTACCTCGCTCTGCTAGGCAATCTACGCCTTCTTCCTTCGTCAGGATCTCTCTAAGTCTCCAGTCTACTTCTAAGTGACCACTCCTTGTTATTCCTTCTATAAGGAACCCTTGTCGACCTACATATGCAGTGGGAGCACTTAGCCATTTTAATGCCAAACCCAAGTTTATACACTGGGAAGCAGCAAAATGTGTACTCTGATATGTCCAAGCCACAAAGGACATGGAACTCCGTTTTGATGGAACAGAACTCTCCACAGATATGGACTTCCATGGATACTCAGATGCTGGTTGGTCACATAACCCAGACAACTCCTGCTCCACCTCCGGTTTCATATTCATTAGCAATCACGGAGCTATCTCCTGGTCAAGCAAACTACAAAGCATGGTTGCTCTCTCCACCACAGAATTGGAGTACATCGGACTTAGTAATGCTGGCCAGCACTTGGCTTGGCTCTGTTATAATATGAACATTTTCAAACATTTTCGGACTTCATCTCTTTTCTTTTCCAGTCACATGATCTGTGCACATGACCATGGGAACTAGCACATGACTAGGTCTAGAACCTATGATGTCATACCTCATGATACCCATGACCTTTTAATTTCTGCTCTTCTCACACAGCCCCTTTAATCTCCATTGCTTCTCTTTTTGTGCCTTGCTTCTTTCATCAGTCTATCTATAGTAATTCCTCTCATGCACTGCATGGTCTATGCGTACACCTGTACAGTATATAAGCTAGCACTTTGCAACTGGATCCCCAGTCTAATCCAGTTGTTTGTTTGCTTTACTGGTCATTGCCTGGTGGACTTGTTCCCCTTGTAAGCCTGCATCAGACAGAGATGACTATCTCTCCTCCTCACCTTCTCCCACACCTCATCTCTTTTACTTGCCAGAAGTCATGTACTCTGCAAAGTGTCAAGCCTTGCAGTTTTCTTTGTTGTTCGTGATAGAGTCAGAACAGGCTCCAAACTTTCTTTGACGAAATCAGACATTCACAAAAGGCACCCACTGAGCTACTCTGTGACAACCAAGCTGCAATCATCCTATGTTGTGATCTGCAATTCCAAGCTCAGACCAAACACATCCAATGGAAGTACCACTTTGTCTGAGATGACTTAGTCAGAAAAGGAGAAGCTGTGGTCCAATACATTTCCACCAAAGACATGGTAGTGGACAAACTCACAAAGCCACTTGTGAGCAAGCAACATTGGAAGTTCATTCAAGGTATGGGATTACAACTACACTCGAGTGGGAGTGACAAAATACTACTAACTCTGAAAGGAGTTCTGGAGCTCTGATGATTTCGTAGCTCCTGCACAGTTGTCCTTTCCAACTCCAGAGTTCCGATCAGTAACTCCGGAACATTATCTTTCTCCTTATGATACAACATTACCCTTCAGCAATGCCCTTTACACACCTGTTATCACATTTTCTCTGAATTCCTTTTCCCTGACACCTATTGAGGTACGAGTGTGCCTTCACCACATACTACATAAACCCTTCACTTCACCCTGAAGCACCTCAGTTGTTTTCACCCATCTTAGGCAGCAACTGAGGTGAGTTCACTTTTACTTAGTATTTACCCTTAGACTAATAACCGTAGCTCCAGTCTACTCCAGTCCTACTAGGTAAATATATAAGTTGTTTTCGCCCATCTTAGGCAGCAACTGAGCTCTGGTCTACTCTGGTCCTACTAGTGCTGCTCTGCTCCAGACCTCCAGACCTCCAGACTTTGTCAAATGGTGCAGAAGAATGTTTTGTCAACCGTATCTTGGACGAACGCCATGTTGGTCATGGTCGCCAATACCTGGTGTGCTGGATTGGCTATGGTCCTGAAGATGACAAATGGTTACCATGCCGCATGCTGGACAATTGTGAAGCACTCGATGTTTGGGAGAAGAAAATTTTACAAACATAGGGGGAGGGGTGTAAGCAACCTGGCATTCCATCCTGTATACCAACGCATCATGTATGCCAGTCTCGTCGTTCCATGTGATAGTCCTTCTATACGTATATAAGGGCAGCTGCTCTTGTCCTGGATCCCTATCAATTTTATGCCCTGTTCATGCTCTGTTGTTCCTGTCTCTGAGTGTTGGCACCACGAGTGCCCTTCCACAGGACTGTGCAATCAGTATTTAGTATGCATCCACACTTCACGACAGTCACAGTAGATATTGATGGACAAGTTTGTCTTCTCTCGTGTTCCTCCACGTAAACATTGATCCCATTGGTATTCCAAAGAACCTGGCGTGAAAGCTGGCCGCAACTGGACTCGGTGAATTCCTCACATCATGCCTCGCACCATCAATTTTCTCGGGAGCGTGGCTCTCCTCGTCTCAAACATGACGGGTCCCTCGTTGGTCGTTATTCCACTACTGTTCCAGCAAGCAGGATGGTTGACGTGCGTTGGTTCATCCCAATTTCATACTGCAACTTACGCCTCGTGCTTCGTCTAGCCCCCTTCTCACGTTTGCTGCAATAGCTCTACTATCTGGGGCAGCAGCGCTCTTCCTCGTCGAAGCAATGTCGTCCATAGAAGGAAATGAAGGTTTCCAAGCTTCCATTGAGTTCACGACAATTGCTCACCTCTTTCTGGGTAAGAGGTGGCATGTCGTCGTACAGGGCTTGTTGTACCTAGCGATACAGACCTTGGTGATTGCCAGTATGTTGGAGTCTTTCCAGGTGTGCTTTATTTGCTTTTCCGAGACTGTGTCATTCCCTGTGCCGACTCCTGGGTAGATCATGGATGCATTCCTCATCAGCGTTGCTCACAAAACGTGCGCCGTCAGCTTTACCGATGGCTGGGTCTGTGGTACGTCCCATTTCTCGATGGATGACACGAGCTCAATGTACACAGTCAATCAAATTCCACCTAACGGCAGCAGTGCATTCTCTGGGTACATTCTTGGTTCATTCGGAACATTGGTGAGCATCGCGTCCCATCCCAAACTTTGCACGCTCATGGTTCCCATAGATCACCCTATCCCTGATCCTTCCGCTTAGTCTCATCCGTCTCGTAGATAACATCATCTTCCAAGTCGCATCGTTCATCGTTCTTCTCATCACAACCATTGTATGGGTCGTTATTTTCGCCCTTAGCGGCCTCAACGCCAACGCCATCCCGGTAGTAGGGTACAATCAATCCAGCGTTGTAGGATTTGTACTCTCAAAC
Source organism: Boletus bicolor (assembly GCA_003316205.1). Taxonomy (NCBI): domain Eukaryota; kingdom Fungi; phylum Basidiomycota; class Agaricomycetes; order Boletales; family Boletaceae; genus Boletus; species Boletus bicolor. The sequence continues at coordinate 11,197 of QFEM01004917.1, forward strand.
TTCTCATTCGTTAGTCCTTGTTCATCGCTTGTTTCTCTCGGGCTAATGCCTTGTATTCCGATAGGTGACGATGATCCCAGCATGGGTGAATAACACACATCCCTCCGTCAACATCCGTCATGCGGTCTGGATCTCGGTCCTTATCTCGTGCCTCATCTATATCCCCGTTGGATGGATGGGTGGCTCGGCGTTCGTTATTCCGAACAATGCGACACTCTTGCAAGTGTTTGGGACAGATACAGGACGTGGGGCCTTGAATGTAGTCGCGCAGGTGTCGAGCTACGTGTTTCCATTAGGTGCGTTGTTGCCACCTTGTCTCACGCACTTTAACAATGTTCCCGTCCTCCGTTAGCCGTGCTCATTACCTCCATACCGGTATTCACAATCGTGGTTCGATACAACCTTCTACGAGGAAACTTATGCTCCAATAAAATGGCCATCTTTTGGTCTGCCATAGTTCCATGGCTAATTACTATACCCTTTCAAACCAACGTATGTCCATGCTTACCTCACAGCTAACACTCTAATACTCAACGTGGACGTATTTCCAGGGTGGCCTTGCAACGATTCTGAACTGGGCTTCGCTCATATTCACGTCCCCTTCCAATCTCCTCGTCCCTTTCATCCTGTTCATAGTGTCAAAGAGACACATGGCCTCCGCCGTATTAGATGCAAAGGTCTCGCCTGAGATGCACCCAGTCTCTGAGGTTGGTGCACCCTTGTCACCGGTCAAGCCAACGACAACGTCGGGACAGACCGTGACTCCTGTGGAGAACATACCAGTTGTGATTATCACCGATTCGACTGATGTAGACCCTAACAGTACGGGGGAGAAGACAAAAGAATCTGGGGAAGTGGTGACATCTGCGGTGGAGGCGACCCCGATGTCTATTAGGAACCGCGTGTCGTCGCCGTCCGTGTACCGTTACTACGGGCAGGAAGTTCTGAGCGAGGGCGGCGGGTCCCCGGCAAGTGCCGATGGGACGAACCACCCTGTGCTACTCCTTGACACGACTGGCAAAGCGGCAGCAGAGGCTCACAACCAACGGCGACCGTCGCTCTCCATCTCGCTCTCCCGTTCTCACTCAATTCTACACTCGTCCAATACGGGAATGGACGAGTTTCTGTTGATGAGCCCCCCATCGCCAGAGTTGCGGCCGCATAGCGTACGGACTGTCCTTAGTGCACACAGTCCACGATCGAGCATGAGCACGGAGTTGGGTTCGAGTCCGGGCTTGCGGTCTCCCGACGCAATCTTTCCTGGCGTGCCCTCAACGCCCGATGAGCGCCACCTCAGTGCGGGTTCGGACACACCACGAGACGCGGCCGTGCGGCTTTCCATATCCATCCCGACCACGGACGTCGAAGAACCCCTGGCGACGTTCAAAGCATTCCCGAGCCTGTCCGCTACCTCGCTCATCCGGTCGACGCGCATCAGCGCAGTTGGATGCTTGCTCTCCGCTGCGCTCGTCCTGACAGCGCTCGTGTATGATATTGTACAGAGCGTCGGTGGGGGTTCGAGTGGGTGAGATATGCGAGCATACGGGTGGGGTTGATGAACGTCGGATGGCTTAAGTTGCAGTCTAGTGCTATCGAATTCGCATCTGTCGACAAACCTACTATCGTTGGACACCACGTGCATAACGGAAACAACGTGCAAATCACCTGTAGAACACGCAACAACACATTTTTCGATGCCGCATCAATGGAATTATGGAGAGGACACCGTATTTTCATATGCACACCTTTTAGCCTATTATATAAAATATGTGGTGGGAAGCGCAACCCTCAAAAGTGTCAAAGTACTTGAAAAACCAGTCTTGCACGGAGTCTACAAGCTGTTACAGCTTGTAAGTTAGTACTAGTAGACTTTCTCATAACGTATAAAGTTGGGAGCCTACTAATCTACAGTTT
>QFEM01004936.1:0-12011 GCA_003316205.1 Boletus bicolor
AAACCCCAGGCAACCACTGCGTCGTCGCCTCACCCGCAACTCCTTGTCCTTGTACTAAGGAATCCCCTTGAGTACACCCCTTTGTGTGCTTGTAGGAAAACCCCAAGTGCTAACTGCGTCATCGCCCCTAAGCAACATCCTTGTCAGCGAAGGCTCCATTACGATAGCCTCCTGGCTGTCGTAACAACATGTTGGTGAAAGGCATGATCACCATTGTAATGTTGAATCCAAATCATAGCACTATGGGCCAATGTGCTTCTTGCAAGTATGGGAAGGTGACTCAAAGACTGTTATGAACTAAGCCTAAACTAAGGGAAAACTGAAGGGGAAAGGTGTGGGAGTAACAAGAAGAGAAAGGAAAGAGAACTCATGAAGATACAGAGGTGGTGGCAGAAGGTGGCAGCTTGATAGAATCTCTTGCTTAGTCCATACTGGGGTTTGACTAACCCAGCAATGGGCATGTCTGAAGTAGACAACCAATGAAGTTCAGCAGTGAAAATGAGGGAGTCCTGATGGCTGTGGAAGAAGGGGGTTATGAACACTCAAGTGAGGAGTAATTGCTAAGGCCCTTGCAACAAGGAGTTGCTTGGAGAGCAATGACACAGACTGCTGCCTAGGGGATTCTGAACAGTAGTGGATGCTTCAGGGGATTTCTAAGCGTAAGGACAAGGATTTGACAAGGGGATTTCCCATAAGTTGACAAAAGGTCAAGGGTTCAACTAGAGTGGGTACTTGTAGGCCAACAAAGGTTCCTTAATGAAGGAAGAACAAGGAGCTGGCACTGACTGTTATAACTCTATCGCGAATGACAAAGAAAACCACAAGGCTTGACGCTTTGCAGAGTACACGACTTCTGGCAATGAAAAGAGATGAGATGTGTGAGATGAAGAGGAGGAGAGGTAGTTGTCTCCGTTTGATGCAGGCCTACAAGGAAAACAAGTCCACCAGGCAATGACCAGTAAAGCAAACAAACAAATGAATTAGACTGGGGATCCAGTTACAGGGTACTAGCTTATATACTGTACAGGCACGCGCACAGACCATGCTGTGTGTGAGAGGTTTTACTATAGATAGACTGATGAAAGAAGCAAGGCATGGGAAGAGAAGAAACAGAGATTAAAGGGGCTGTGTGAGAAGAGCGAAAATTAAAAGGTCATGGGTACCATGAGGTATGACATCATAGGTTCTAGACCTAGTCATGTGCTGGTTCCCACAGTCACGTGCACAGATCACATGACTGAAAAGAAAAGAGGACAAGTCCCAAAATGTTTGAAAATGTTCATATTATAATACTGATGGGTGTGCAGGAGACTTAGATTGGAGGCAATGAGGAGAGAAGGCGACTAGATTTCCTTAGGGTAGATGAAGTACAGGAAGGTAACTCAAGGGAGGTCTAAGCTAAGGAATCATAGGAGATAAAGTGGGTCTTTATATACCTTACCCTTTGGCACATGGACCATGTGTGGAACAATAGGGATTGGAATAGATTGTGAGAATACACATATGGAAACGGGAGAAGTGTGTAATAACCCTTATTGCGAACAACAAAAGAAATGTCCACAAGGCTTGAAATGCTCGCAGGCTACATGTGTCCTGGTGATGAAAGAGAAGAGGATGAAGGAGTAGTCTTAGTCTGTTCAACGCAGGCCTACAATCAGGAACAAGTCCCAAAGGCAATGACCAGTGAAGCAACAAACAAGTGGATTAGACTGGGGATTCCAGTTGCAGAGTGCTAGCTTATACAGTATATGTACAGGCGCATGCACAGACCATGCTGTGTGTGAGAGGAACTACCATAAATAGACTGATGAAAGAAGTCAGACACAGGAAAAGAAGTGATGGAGATTAAGGGGGCTGTGTGAGAAGAGCAGAAATTAAAAGGTTATGGGTATCATGAGGTATGACATCATAGGTTCTAGATCTAGTCATGTGCTGGTTCCCACGGTCATGTGCACAGATCACGTGACTGAAAAGAATTGAATTGAAGTCTGAAAATGTTTGAAAATGTTCATATTATAACACTACCCCCTTTTTAGGACTTGAATTCCAGGTGAGTTGTGGAAGGAACAGTTTCGGTGAAGTTTTTGTAAGGAGAAAAGAGAGATGCAAATGAGGAAACTGTAAGTCCACGGAGTTTGCAGGGAGCCAAAGGATTCTGTTTGTGGAAGTCAGTGACAGCCAAAGGGGTGGTGTTAACAATGTCGGCCGATTCCCAAGTACGATCTGTTTCATTGTACCCTCTCCAATGGACGAGATACTCCAATTTCCTGTTCTTCAGACGCAAAGCGGCAATGTACTCGACCTCAAATTGTTCTTCCCCTTCTTGGTCTACCTCAATCACATCGGGGCGGACTTTGGGTTGTCCAGGTAAGGTTTCCCGATAAGGTTTAATGTGAGAGATATTAACTGTGGGATGGATTCACACGGTACGGGGAAGTTTAAGCATAACGGCATTAGGAAGGACCGTGGAAATGACATAGGGTCCGATCCATTTTTGTGTTAACTTCTTTGCCGTATATGGAAGACTGAGTTTGTCGGTAGATAGCCAGACCTGCTGACCAACAGAGTATTCTGGAACTTCTGAACATCTTTTCTCCAAAGCGGCGACCATTCTATCGCATGATTCTTCTAACGCTGCTTCTATCTCCTTGTGAGAACGACCTATTTCTCCTGCAAAGCCAGCCAGTTTTCCTTCAAAACCCATGTGAGGGGTGTAATTATGAGTGACATTGAAAGGAATAGAACCGGTGGTGGTGGTTACGGTATTGTTGTGGGAGAATTGGGCCATTTTCAACCAATCTGCCCAATGGTGTTGTTTCTTGCCTACATAAGCGCGGAGATATTGTTCCAAATCTCGGTTAACACACTCTGTTTGTCCATCAGTTTGTGGATGATAAGCAGTGGAGATTTTCTGATGGATCCCAAGGAGTTTTCACAATTCCTGGGTGGAGGCAGACATGAATTGGGGTCCATGATCTAAAACAAGGAAAGAAGGGAGTCTATGTTATGACGACCGGGAGGTTATCATAATGAGGCCTTCGCTAGCAAGGAGTCATGGGTAAGGTGACGACGCAGTAGCACCTGGGGATTTCCTACAGGCGCACGAAGGGATGTACCCTAGGGGATTCCTAGGTACGAGGACAAGAAGTCGCTGGTGAGGCGATGACGCAGTGGTTGCCTGGGGGTTTTCTACAGGCGGACAAGGGTTCGACTAGGACGGAAGTCTGTAGGTCGACAAGAATAAGGGGTTCAACTAGGGTAGATACCCATAGGCCGACAAGGGTTCCTTTTAGAAGGAATAACAAGGAGTGGTCACTTGGAAGTAGACCGGAGACTTTAGAGAGGAACAATAAAGGAGAAAGGCATAGATTGCCTTAGCGCAGGATGAGATACAAGATGGTAACTCGAAGGAGGTCTAAGCTAAGGAATCGTATCGTAAAAGAAGGGGTTTATATACCCGAAGATACACGCATGGGCCAGGTGCGGAATAACATGGGATTGGGATAAACCATGGGATAACATGTATGGAGTCAGGAGAAGTGCATATCCTGTGTATCATAACAAATAGGATCGAAGGAAGAATAGAAGCAGGGACACGTACATGGAGCATGTGAAACATGTGTCCGGTCATTGTGGGATGAATCAACAAGGTCGTGAGACAAATGGAATGCACCTTCGGTATAGAGGCAGAGGAAGCCAAAGGCAGAGAAAAGGAAAGAAGTCCAATGGGCGAGCAAGGACACGGAGGATATGTGGTCCTGGTGCTGGTAGTACAAGGAGAGAAAGTAATCATAGTAAATGTAGGAGAGAAAAGAGAAGTCATAACATTACCCCCTTAGTAAGGTCAAGGCTACAACGAAGACAACACTTGTTTTCTAATAAAGGACGGGACCCCCGACCGGGGAACCAGTGATATTGCCGTAGGCAGTATCGTCCCAAACATCTTCTTGGTCTGAGTAGTTGCGCTCATGGAGCGGGGAGATGGAATGTCAGACACGACAATTGCAATGAGGTTCACGGGGACGATGCGGGGTTCCGGAAGAACTGGAAGATCTAGAAGAAGAGGAGCCAGAAGACATCTGGTATGGCAGGGGAACATGACGGGGAGGAGAAGATGGGGTGCGACGATGAAGGGGGCATCGGTTGAGGATGTGACCTGGGGCCCAACGAAGGCACGAGGAGCACTGGTGGAAAGGGCAATCAATTTTGAAATGCCCGAGGCGACCACATTCATAACAGATTTGGTGGGCGTGGGGGTGAGTGGTCAGGAGAGGGAGACGGCTGTCAGCACCTGTTATAACTTCCTCTCTTTTCCCCTATCTTTTCGCATCACGTGACTTCTCCCACAGTCATGTGATCACTCACACTCTTTCATCAGGTGATCCTAGCCCTTCTATCACGTGACCTTCCGCTCTTCCCTGTCACATGATCTCACCTGATCTTCTCACCCCTTTCCTTATCTCCATAGACCATGACGTCATCCTTCTAGACCCTTATCTCTTATCTATGACGTCACACCTCACCCATCACACGTGGTATTCACTTCCGCTTCTTCTCTTTAATCTCCGTCCTCCTTTATTCTTTTATATCTGTTTATTCCCATGACATCCTTCTATCTCCTCGGCTTTCCCACATGATGTCATACCCTACACCCTTTACCCCTTACCCTGTACTTCTATTCCCATGTACTAGTAGATTCTATATATATGGCCCCTTGGACACTAGGATCGCTAGTTCAATTCTAGTCGTCTTTGGGACCTGCTCTGCGGACCACCTCCCTGGTTTGACTCCACTGGTGTCAACTCACCTCACTTCCATTGTTTACATTCGTTGGAGTTATCTCCCATCATTGGGTAGTCAAATCCCGGTACGGACTAAGCAAGAGGTTCCCTCGGGCCGCTGCCTTTCCAGCCGCCGCCTCTTTACTCAGTGAGTTCTCTTCCTCTTTCTCTTCCTTCTTTACTCCTTCGCCTTTCCCCTTTCAGTCTTCCCTCGGTCTAGGCTTAGTTCATAACAGCACCTGTCCAGGCAGCTTTGATGCACTCCATCATACAAGTTTCTTCAGTGGAGAGTGGGGTAGTACTGGCTGATGGGGTAGGAGTGGAAGGTGAATTGGGAGCAACCAGAGGTTGCTCAACCTTGGCGGGGGAGACGGTAGGATGGTTGTGCCGGGCAATACACTGTTGTTCTTCTTTGAGGTCACAGTGGAGTTCCTCAGAGATGGGCTTAGTTTGGGTGACGATGGCGAGGAGGTAATGGCGTAGGTCTCAGAGGAACGTCAGCATGCCGAGCTGATGGAGTACGATGAGGAGACAGCACTGGATCTCCTTGGCATCGTGGTGGATAAAATGCGTGACGTGGGTGCGTGCGGGGCTTGTGGCGGGAACGTGAGCCATGGCGATGACGTTCAGGTTGGAGAGGTACGCGGTGTAGAGCACGTAAAGAGGGGACGAGATGTCCAAGTAACAGTCGACGGCTGTGGCAAGGCCAGGGACGGTGATGAGCTCGGTGAGCTCGCAGATCTCGAAGACAGTGGGTGGTCTGTTTGAGAGGCAGTAGGCAGAGGTAGGCACATCTACAGAAAGCATGGAAGCTTCAGCAGCAACTGGAGAAGCAACGAGAGGCTCCATAGGAGGAGTAGGAGGACGTTGTTCTGCAACATCAGATACAGGACTAGGATCATGGGGTATAAGTGGGGAACTAGGTCTCCAACAAACTGAAGCAGGAGGAGAATTGAGGTCCTCAGCATTGCGGGGTTCAAGGTCTTCAGGGAACAGGGTTTGGTTTTCTTTGGGTGGAGATGGAATGGTGAGAGGGGAGACTTGATAATGGTGGGAGAGGAGTTCACCAATGGTAATGGCGGGGATCTGGTCAGTGGGGGTGAACTCAATGGTCATAGTGGTTTGGATCTAAGGAGAGAAGACGGAGGGGAACAGGGCTTTATACTCGAGGAGGGCGGAGTCTGCATTTTTCAGATTCCGTTCTGGGATCCAGGAGTCTTCTTCAGCGGAGTATCCTTTCCATCAGATCAGGAAGGAACGGCGAGCCTTGGTTCCACGGTGTCGTATGATCTTTTCAATTTTGTATTCCTCCTCGCTGTTACGACTTCTCTTTTCCTTTCTACACTTGCTTCGTCTCCTCAGTCTACTTGTACTACCAGCGCCTGGACCACATATCCTTCATGTCCTCGCCCACCCACTGGACCTCTTTCCTTTTCCCCACCTTTGGCTTCATTTCATTATCGTTCTATACCAAAGGTACTTTCCACTTGTCTCACGACTCCGTTGATTATCCCACGATAACCGGACACGTGTTTCGCATGCTCCATGCATGTGTCCATGCTTCTCTTCTTTCTCTGATCCAGTTTATTATGAAACACAGGATACGCGCTTCTCCCGACTCCATACGCGTTATCCCACAGTTTATCCCGATCCCGCGATATTCCGCACTTGGCCCGTGCGCGTATCCAGGGGTATATAAACCCTCTCTTTCACGATAGGATTCCTTAGCTTAGACCTCCTTCGAGTTACCATCTTGTATCTCGTCCTGCGCTAAGGCAATCTACGCCTTTCTCTTCTGTCTCTGACTCTCTCTAAGTCTTTGGTCTACTTCTAAGTGACTGCTCCTTGTTATTCCTTCTATAAGGAACCCTTGTTGGCCTATGGGTATCTACCCTAGTCGAACCCTTGCCCGCCTGTAGGAAAGCCCCAGGCAACCACTGCGTCGTCGCCTCACCAGCGACTCCTTGTCCCCATACTTAGGAATCCCCTAGAGTACACCCCTTGCCCGCCTGTAGGAAACCCCCAGGCAACCACTGCGTCATTGCCTCACCAGCGACTCCTTGTCCCTGTTATAATATAAACATTTTCAAACATTTTCGGACTTCAACTTTTCTCTTTCCAGTCATGTGATCTGTGCACGTGACCGTGGGAACCAGCACATGACTAGGTCTAGAACCTATGATGTCATGCCTCATGGTACCTGCATCCTTTTAATTTCCGCTCTTCTCACACAGCCCCTTTAATCTCTGTCTCTTCTTTTCCTGTGCCTAGCTTCTCATATTAGTCTATCTATGGTAGTTCCTCCCATGCGTAGCATGGTCTGTGCGCGCGCCTGTAACATATATAAGCTAGATACTTTGTGACTGGAATCCCCAGTCTAATCCACTTCGTTGTTTGCTCTACTGGTCATTGCCTGGAGGACTTGTTCTTCCTTGTAGGCCTGCATCAACCGGATCCGGACTTCTCCTCCATCCTCTCCTCTTACTTTGCCAGGACCAGTGTAGCCTGAAAGACATCGAGCCTTGTGGTGTTTATTGTTGTTCGCAATAGTATCATAACAGTCCCTGTACTTAGGAATCCCCTAGAGTACACCCCTTCGTGCACCTGTAGGAAACCCCCAGGTGCTACTGCGTTGTCGCCTTACCTGCGACTCCTTGTCAGCAAAGGCCCCATTACGATAGCCTCCCGGCCATCAGAACACTCGCCTTCTACAAGGTCTGGAGGGGGTTGAGGGTAGTTTGGCCTGTGGGTGTCCTTCTCACGGTAGGGCATAAGAAGCGAGGCATGGAAGACTGGGTGAATCTTCCAGGTCTTCGGGAGGCGGAGTTGGTACATAATCGGGGACAGTACCTTAGTGATGGTAAAAGGTCCTTCCCGTTTAGCGGTGAACTTCAGGTTGGTGATAGAACGTTTGAGGTTGCGGGCTTCTAACCACACCTTATCTCCTAGGGTGAAGGGTTTAAAGGAACGACAGGTACGTGTGGCCATGGTCTGGTGTGTGAGTTCGTGGGCTGCGAGGGCTTCATCACAAGCAGCGGTGAGAGCTTTGAGTCGGGAATCTACGGCAGGGAGGGAGGAGTCGGAGATGACGGACGGCAGGGCATGGGGTTTGTAACCCATCATTAAGAAGAACAGGGATTTCCTGGTGACGGAATGAGGGTGGTGGTTGTGGGCAAATTTGGCGTGTGAAATAGAATCAGCCCATGACCCAGGGTTAGATCCATAGTAGATGCGGAGATAAGTCTCGACTTCTTGGTTAACACATTCTGTTTCGCCATCAGTCTGCAGGTGATAGGCGGTAGAGAGGGCAAGGTTATACCCAAGGAGTCACCCAAGCTCTCGGGTGAAGGCACTGGCGAACTGAGGGCCGCGATCGGAGATGATTTTATCGTAGAGTCCAAAGTGGAGGAAGACTTTGTGGAAAAAGAGGTCAGCGACCCCTTCGGTGGTGATAGTTTTTTTGGTGGGGCATAGAATTACCCCCTTAGTAAGCCCATGGTCTACCACGACCAGGAGGTAATCCATGCCGGCAGACGTGACCGGCAGGTCGGTGATCAGATCACAGGAGATCTGTTGGAATGGGTGAGATGCAGAGGATTGAATGGGCACGAGGGGCGGGGCAGAGGGGTGAGTGTTGGATTTGGACTGCTGGCAGGCAGCACAGCCCTCGACGTAATGGTGGACATAAGAGGCAAGACCGGGCCACCAGAATTCAGCAGCAACGAGCTGGCAGATCTTGAGAAAACCGGGGTGTCTGGCAGTCTCGTGGTCATGACAATGCTGTAAAATAGAATGATGAAGAGCATCATCAGCAGGAACATAGACGGGTCCTTGGTAGGTAAGGACACCAGCCTCCATCTGCCAGTCAGCGAGGCAAGATTGGAAGGTGTGTGGAATCTCTTCATTCATAGATTGAAGAGCCTGGAGGACGAGGGAGTCGGACTGGGAAGTCTCCTTGATCCGCCAGTGGAGGGCAGAGTCAATAGTTTTCACGAAGAGGGACGGAGGGAGGAGGGTAACACCCTCGTTATCAAGGTCAGACTTCGGGAGAAGATCCAGATGGCGAGATAGGGCATCAGGGCCTGCAAGGAGAGATCCAGGAACATGGATCATTTTCAGGTTGAAGTCAGTGATGTCGATAAGCCAGCAGGCTTGGCGACAATTGAGGATCTGGGGTTGCCGGAAGTACGTTAGGTTTTTATGGTCCGTGAAGACCTGAACAGGAAAGGCAGAACCGGACAGATAGTGCCGCCAGGCTTTAAGCCCGCAGATGACCGTGAGGAGTTCGCGATCATAGATGTCGTAGTTCTGTTCTGCCAGGGAGAATGAGGAGGAGATATAGGAACAAGGGTGCCAATCTCCATTGGCATCGGTCTGTAAAAGAATACCACTGGAGGCGTGTTTAGATGCATCCGTGGCGATGACAAAGGGGGCCAAGAGGTTCAGCATCTGTAGGATGGGTTTTTTCAGGAAGAGTCCTTTAAGAATGGAGAATGCCGATTGGCATGTGGAGGACCAAGACCAGGTTGTAGCCTTCTTGGTGAGGTCAATGAGTGGGCAGGCGACGTTTGAATAGTCGGGAATGAAACACTGATAGAAATTGGTGAATCCGAGGAAAGAGCGGACATCCTTTACAGATGCTGGAGTAGGCCATGAGGCGATCCCATCGAGTTTGACGGGGTCCATGGGGAGTTGACCGGGTTTAATGATCATTCCAAGGTATTTGACCTTGTCCATGGTGAACTTGCACTTCTCAAGTTTCAAATGCAAGTCGAGTTCTGTCATACGCTGGAGAACGCGTTTGGTACGCTCTTCATGCGTTTTGGCATCAGGAGAGGCGATAAGAAGGTCGTCCATATAGATGACGAGCCATCCTTCAGCGATCATATCCCTAAAGGAATCATTCATGAATCGCTGGAACGTAGCGGGGGAGTTACAAAGACCAAAGAACATAACTGTGGGTTCAAAGAGCCCCTTGTGGGTGACGAAGGCAGCCTTCCATTGGTGTCCTTCTTTGATACGGACGTTGTTGTATCCCCACCGAACATCGAACTTGGTGAAGATCTTGGCATCTCGGAGCTTGTCAACGAGATCGGAGATCAAGGGCAAAGGGTACGCGTCACAAACGGTATGTTCGTTGACGTAGCGGTAGTCTTGGCAGGGGTGAAGTCCTCCGTGGCTTCTCGTTCATCAGGCGAAAGGGGATATACCTTTCTGATCTTTGGAGTGAAGGTATCCTTGAGGTTGATTTCGTGGTTGTAGGGTAGAGAAGGGGGCACGTGGTCCATGGCTTCCTTGGAGACGACGGAGGCAAACTCAGCATATTCTGAGGGTAGTATGGGTCTGGGTTTAGCCTGCTCAGTGGCCATAGCAAGTTCTGTGGCTTGGATGAGCTTGGTAACATAGTGGGAGCCGAGGGGGGCGAAGCGGAATCCAAATTGAATTGTTCGGAACATAGTGCGTACCACCTGGTCATTTTCACAGATGGCGGTAGGGTCCTTCCATTCGTTGTATTCAAATAGGTGGGAGTGGACGATGGAGTCAACGTGGATATGTCGCGGGGTATGAGGAGGTGGTTTCCAAAATTTGGACGAGTGCCGATCATAGTTGGCGGCGTGGGTGGTGTAGAGCTCCTTGGACTGGTCAAGAGTCTCTGAGAGGAAGAGGGTTTGTTGGGTCCAGTCGATGGTGGGGTTGGTTTCTTTCAACCAGGGGAGTCCAAGGAGGATATTGTCGCGTCCAAGCGACATTACCATAAAGGTAATGCAGCGGGCTATCCCTTCAATATTGAGGAATAGGTCACAGGAGTATCGGACGTCTCCTTTCTTGTTATAAGAGTCGTCGGCATTGCGGGCATGGAACAGGTGATCGAGCTTCTTGGTGGGAAGCCAGTGTTTTCGGACGAAGTCCCAGTTGATGCAGGATATATCTGCACTGCTGTCTATGAGGGCATGGGTGTCGACGGCTTTCAAGGTGTGATCTGGTACGATGACTTGAACAGGAATTTGCATTGCTTTAGTCACAGATCGTACAAGTACAGATGCACAAACGGGAGAGGAAGGGGAGACTTGCATTGAAGAAGTTCCCCTTTTCAAAAATCCACCTGCTTAAAGCCCACTTTCCATACAATGGGGACGTCTTCATCATCTTCGTCTATTTCAACTAAACATGGGATGTCTTCTTCGGCTTCTTGAACTACCTTCACAGTAGGTTTATTCCCTGTAAAAGTGGAGCAGGCAGTGGAGGCGTGGCCGGGTTTACGGCAATGGAAACAGAGTTTCTTCTCGATACATTGCTTTCGTTCCTCGGGGGTGAGTTTGGGAACGCGGATGATGTCAACATCCATGGCGTTAGGGTCCTTGGCAGGGGTGGAGTTCTGTGGCGTGAAAGATTGATGACCCTGGGTAAAGGGTTGGACATAGCAGCGTGATATCTTAGCAGCATGCTCCCATTGCGTCTGAAAATGAATTGCCTTTTCATACCACTTGTCGATAGTGGAGGGCATGGTTTCCATAGACATAATTTTACACATTAGGATGGGGGGAAGGCCGGCGGCGAAGTAGCCAATGAGGACGTTTTGGTTGGTAACCATGGCGGTAGTGACTTTGTTTTTGAACTTGGCGATGTACAAGGATAAGGGCGGGGAGTAAGTGCCGTTCTTGACGAGAACGCGCTTAGTAGAGAGCCAGGTGATGGCATTGTTGACTGTGTTGTGGTGTTCAAATGTGGTCTTGAACACAGCGACGAAGTCACGCCACATTCCGATGGTGACATTGCCTTGGGTATCTGTTACAACTTCTCTTTTCCTTTCTACACTTGCTTCGTCTCCTCAGTCTACTTGTACTACCAGCGCCTGGACCACGTATCCTTCATGTCCTCACCCACCCACTGGACCTCTTTCCTTTTCCCCACCTTCGGCTTCGTCTCGCTATCACTCTATACCAAAGGTACTTCCCACTTATTTCACGACTCCGTTGATTATCCCACGATAGCCGGACACGTGTTTCGCATGCTCCATGCACATGTTCATGCTTCTATTCTTTCCCTGATCCTATTTGATACGATACACTGGATACGCGCTTCTCCCAGTTCCATATGCATTATCCCACAGTTTATCCTGAACCTGCATTATTCCGCACCTGGCCCATGCGCGTATCTCCAGGTATATACAGTGGCTCAAAAAACTGTCCGCATGTTTGGTCATTTTTCACTAAATGTGTTATTCCCCAA
>QFEM01004950.1:0-14101 GCA_003316205.1 Boletus bicolor
AATGTGCTGGTGCCTTTGACCCGGCTTGTGCCTGTCATCTCTGCATGGATGACTTTTATCTCTGCGGTCGGGCGAGTCCGCTCGACCTGTCAGACCCGTGCATTCGCACTACCTGGGCCGCGCTCGTCCCCGCCGTCTTCGTAGTCGCCTTCTCTCTCTTCTCCATCCCGCTCCCGTTCCCCGCCTTCGCGAGGAGACTTGGTCGCACCCTCAAATCGCCGTTGGACGAGTTTCTTACTCTCCGCGAAGCAGAGGCCTTGGATGCTGGCGAACCCATCTCAGAAGACGCACACACCCCCAATAGTGCAGTCCCGCTCTGGCGCACGGTCGCACTTGCGTTCATCGCACTCGTACAAGCGCTTGTTTGGCTGTCTGCCGGCGCATACATCCTCATCACTCACGAATATGACACCTGGACGGGTGTATGCGCTGTCTTGATTGGTTCCACCTGGGTCTACGGTGTCTCTAAACCCGTTTTTTGGCCCAAGGCGACTGCGCATTTGGATCTTTTCTGGCTATATTTTGCTCATTTGCTCTTTGGCATCGTCCTTCTCGGTGGTATCATCTACGACGATAAAATCATCCATGTGCCTTCGGATCCCCGCATCGAATTTCCTGTGCTGGTAATCAATTTGATCACTATCGTCGTCGAGCTGGCACTCGTCTCAACCATACCTATGGAACTCCCAAGCAGTCGCGTCAACAAGGAAGACATCGTGAGCGTCACGCAGCCGCCTCTCATGTGCTGTCGGCTTGCTTATATGCGTCCAGTTCGTCAAGTCTTCCCCAGAAGACTATGCTACCATCATCCAATGGATTACCTTCAGCTGGGTTTACCCGCTCATCAAGCGGGGTACCAGCACGACTATGAACGAGGAAGATGTATGGGACCTCAGTCCAACATCGCAATCACGGCCCGTCTTCAGCAAGTTCACTACTATCGAGTAAGTTTGCTTCATGCCTTCACGCACAAGGATACCTTTTGATGGTATCTCAGGGGGACATCGCTTCTTCGTCGCCTTTTCTGGGCAAACTCTTTAGATCTCATGTGAGTATCTCGTATTTCATGTTTATCACTTCCGACACTTAACGTTTTCTAGCGTCGACTTTTGCCTGACATTTGTCAGTGTCCTGTTCAACTACGCCTCTCCATTTTTCCTAAAGTGAGTGAGTTTTGCATTAAGGTAGAGCCCAAGTTTATCCTTCAGGGTCATTCTCGATTCCATCGAGCCCGACGCTACTGAAGAACAGCGTGCAACGGCATACATATATGCGTTCTTGGCATTCCTTTGCACAGTACTAAAAGTACATCAATTTCCGTCTTCCATATCTGGAACATATAACAAGTCCAAACACAGGCTGAAGCAGATGTTCAACATCTTTGGTATGGCAGACGTGCCGCTACACGCATGCGTACAGAACTCATGGCTGCCATCTACGACAAAGCGCTAAAGCGCAAGGACTATTCAGGTGTAATTGATAAGGACAAACTAAAGGATGACGCAGCCAGAAAGGCTGGCGTTGCACCTTCAGAGAGTTCATCTGGAGATGAACCCAAAGCTGGTGCCGATGTTGGTAAGATTGTTAATTTAATGGCCGTCGATGCAAACAGGATCGCCATGATGGTTTCCGGAATGTATTTTATCTATGGAGGTAGGTCTGATACGTATGTGATATGGGGCATTGAGGCAATAGCCATGATCCAGGACCCTTTGAAATCATCATCGCTTCAGCATTTTTGTACAAGTACGTCTTCTTTGGCATCTTGCAGGTCGTGGGCTCATCCTGTGCATAGCCTCCTTGGCATTTCCGCTTTCGCAGGATTTATTATCCTGCTTGTCGGATGGCCGCTGAATAGCTACGTGATGAAGCGCAGCATCCGTATCCAAAAAGGCGTCTCTGCGTCGCGTGACAAGCGTATGGCAGTTCTGAATGAACTCATCGGTGCCGTGAAATTCATCAAGTTCTTCGCTTGGGAGGAACGATGGATTGACCGGACGATGGATGCGAGAGGAGTCGAAATGAAGTGGATGGTCAAGGGTGAGTCATGTTTCCATTGGGTCCGTGACCAGTAATTTAGACAGTCTTCCGATGCGACGACATTGTCCCAATTATCCAGCTCGTCTCAACTCGGTGATGTTCACCGCCCTCTGGAATTCGGCACCTATTTTCGTCTCCCTCATTTCGTTCTTTGTGTATGTGTACCAGGGCAACCAGCTGACAATTCCGGTCGCGTTCACTTCCATCGCATTGTTTAACATGATTCGGTATTGCAAACTCTAGTCCTTAGTCGCCTGTGTGCTCATCAGTACCTGACAGCCAGCCATTGAACATCATCCCATCTTGGATTGTCCAGATAAATCAGGTAAGCTGTCATCGACATGTACATGGAGATGACGGCTTATTCGCTCGCTTTTTTGTGTGATTAGACCGGTGTAGCACTAAAACGCATTGAGACATATCTCGGAGAGGAAGAGGTGACAGAACAGGTGTCATCCATCAAGCATACTCGGGTTCCTGCAGATTCGCTCGTCACGGATGACGGCCTTGCGATTGATGGTGGTACGTTCAAGTGGAATGAGGTCCCGGAGCAGGAGATCAAGGGTGCGGGAGACGGCAAGAAAAATGGCAATGTCAAGAGTGGCAAGTCGACCGCAAGTGGCAGTCGGAGCCCCAGCGATGAGACGAATACAGCTGTTGATGCGGGGAGCTTGTCGGGCAGGCCTGAAATCGAGGACCACAAGTTTGAACTACAGGATATTTCGGTCCGATTCCCCGAGGGCGAGCTGACGCTGATCACCGGTCCGACTGCGAGCGGCAAGTCTGCCTTACTGGTAAGCCTTTGTTCGCGAGAGCAGCCAATGTGATTATATGGTTATTGTCTTAGCTGGCACTTTTGGGTGAAATGACGATCACCAATGGAAGACTTATTATGTCCAAGAACACCTCCAAGATCGATGAATACGGCAACATGCATGCTATCTCTTATGCTGCACAATCGCCCTGGTTGCGACACCAATCTATCAGGGATAATATTCTCTTTGGGTACCCATACGACGAGGAAAGGTATAATGCAGTCGTGGAATGTTGTGCTCTGAAACCCGATTTGGATATCTTCGAAGATGGGGACCAGACGGAGATTGGCGCAAGGTGGGTTTCGTCCAAAGGACTACCTGCAGTGTATTGAGCGTCTTGCGTAGAGGTGTGAGTTTGTCTGGTGGACAAAAGGCTCGGTGAGTTGGGGACAGTGTCTATGGACATAGGAGGTACACTAATTACCGTTCACAGGGTCGCGCTCGCCCGCGCTGTCTATGCTCGCACAAAATACGTGTTGTTGGATGACCCATTGAGTGCTGTCGTATGCTCCTCATCCCTCTCGCTATGATGACTCGTTGATTGCGTCATGGCTTACAGGACAGTCACACCGCGAGGTTCTTGTACGAAAAGCTCTTGTGCGGGCCTCTCCTCGTAAACCGCACGGTCGTGAGTTGTCGCGCTTTGGAACCCAAACATGTACTTGATCTATGCATTAGATCCTTGTTACGCATCATGTCGAACTCGTCCTTCCTGGAGCCTACTACCTAGTGCGGATGCTTGACGGACGGATCGATACCCAAGGAACAGTAAAGAATTTGCGTGCACAGGGTGTTCTGGAGTATATTGCTCAGGATTCGGAAGCAGATGTGAAGCGAGAAGAACCTGTCGCTGTGGGTGAGGCACCTGTGGAAAGTATTGTTGCGGAGCCTGCCAAGGATGGGTCGAAGAAGCCAAGAAAGCTGGTCAAGGACGAGCATAGGGAGAGTGGTGGTGTCAAGTGGTCTGTCTATAACGCGTACCTGAAGGCCTCGTGAGTCGTCTCTTCCCGTTGACTCGAGGTAGGGGGCGACTTACATGATTGTTACCCAGGTCGTATTGGACGTGGTTCATACTGAGCGTGTTGATCATCTGTTCGCAGGGTTTAGGAGTCATTGAGAAGCTTTGGGTTCGGGTGAGTGCTGCTGGTTGGGAGACTGCCTCGGATACTAAATTTCGATATGTTCAGGAATGGGGTCAGGCATATGGTAACAGCACGACGGCTGCGCCATACTCCTTCACCTCGACTGCCTTGACAGAGAATGAAGCGTTGATGAATGGCTTCCTCCCCTCGCACGACATCGGGCACTACTCCAATCCCTATTACCACATTCAAGCCTCTCAAAAGATACTATGGTTCACTCTTCCCGATGCGAATGAGGAGCCGCTGTTCTACGTCAGCGTTTACGGTGCGATTGGCCTCGCGATGGCGATCGTCAGTATTATGTCGACGACGGTGCAGTACTCGGGTGCGTTGAGGGGATCGAGGCTGATTTTCAGGCGGTTGTTGGAGGGCGTGGTGAGAGCCACGATGCGCTGGCATGATGTCACACCCCAAGGCGAGTGCTGAATGACTGACGTAGTTGGTTTCGTCGATTGACTGATGGAGTGTGGCATAGGTCGTATGCTGAACCGGTTTGGCAAGGACATTGAGACGATAGACAATAACTTGGCGAGCTCGTTGTCGGCTGTGAATTCTTCTTTAGCCACTTTTGCTGCTGCCATTATCATTGTTGCGTACGTGGTTTTCTTGTTTCTTTGGACGATGAAACTCATTGCATCGTATTTGGGCCCGTAGCGTCGTGTTTCCGTGGTTCTTGATCCCCGCTTGCATCATCGGCTTTTTCTATCGCCTGCTAGCTATTGGATACTTGAACACGGGCCGCGATCTCCGTCGTATGGAATCCAACTCTCGATCGCCCATTTTCTCTGGGTTTGGAGAGTTGCTAGAGGGTATCGTGACTGTTCGTGCGTTCTCGGCGGAGCGTCGATTTTTGGACGATTTACACAGTAAGATCGATGTAACGACCAAGGTCGGTGCCTTCTAATCCTCTCCACACTACCTCAAGTTGACGACTGAATACGTAGATGTGGTACAATTTCTGGATGACGAACCGATGGCTCTTGCTCAACTTTGACACACTCGGTGGTCTGGCGGTGTTGATAACGACGTTGTTTGCGCTCTCCGGATACGTCACGGCTGGTACTGCTGGTCTTTGTATTACGAGTGCGATGACGTTCACGATGAGCGTGTATTGGGCGTGTCGGTTCTGGACTGCTCTCGAGCTTGATTTGAAGTATGTCTTTCTATGTGCTCTAGCTGTTCTACTTGACTAACGTTTTTCCGATCAGCTCCGTCGAGCGCGTTGTCGAGTACCTCGATCTCCCCCAAGAGCCACCTACCATAATCGAATCGAACCGCCCGCCTGCATACTGGCCCTCGAGCACGAGCTCGAACCCGTTGATCAGCGTCGAAGATTTGGTGATCAAGTATGCGCCGGAGCTTCCGCCAGTGTTGAAGAATATCTCGTTCCAACTCAGTGCGAGGGAGCGGATAGGTCTTTTGGGAAGGACGGGTAGTGGCAAGTCGACGTTGGCCATGAGTATTTTGAGATTCGTGGATCCCGTCCAGGGACGGATCTTGATTGACGGGGTTGACATTTCAAAGATTGGCATTCATGATTTGAGATCGCGCTTGGTGAGTGTTGGGGAAGAGTTTGGATGGACGAGCTCAAGACTGATTGGGTTGTTATTTAGACGTTCATTCCTCAGGATGCGACGCTGTTTTCTGGGACGTTGAGGGATAACCTAGATCCTTTCGGTGAGTGCTTCTGAGATCAATTGGACGACTTGCTGGTGTTGATGTCTTACCCCATAGATGAACACGATGACACCGAATGCCTGGATGTTCTGTTCCGCGTTCATATGCTCACCCAAAGTGCCTACCAGTCACAACGCAACTCTCGGACACCCAGTAGAGAGTCCACGCCTGCTGAAGACGGTGACTCCTCCGCAGCCTCGACCGCCGCGACCGAGGTAGACAACAAGACGACCATTACGCTCGACACCCAAATCTCCGCGGGTGGTACCAACTTTTCACAGGGTCAACGACAGCTTATTGCCATGGCACGCGCATTGCTGAGGCGGAGCTCGATCATCGTGCTCGATGAAGCAACGAGCAGTATTGATTTCGAGACGGATGCCAAGATTCAGGCGACGATCAGGGAGGAGTTTGGGGACTCGCTGTTGTTGACGGGTGCGTCCATCTTTCGACACGAATCCGTCTGTATGCGTGTATTGACTATGGTGTAGTGGCGCATAGGTTGAGGACGGTGATCGATTATGATCGGTTGATCGTGTTGGACAAGGGCGAGGTGAGGCAATCGTCGAGTGTCGTTTCTGGTACTGAGCGTACGCGCAGATCGTCGAGTTTGACACGCCACTGAACTTGATCCGGAAAGAAGAGGGGATATTCAGAAACATGTGTCTCAAGAGCGGGACGTATACAGAGTTGGAAAGCGCGGCGAGGGCAAAGGCAGAGAGGGATCTTGCGCGGCGATAGAGTTGGGTTTTTGCTTTGAGATTGTAAAAACGTGCTGTGTACATTTGTTGCGCTCGACTCGACTGCTCTTTAAGAGGGGTACATATTTATTAGGATGAAGACTTTATGAATTATATTCCCGTTGGTTTGTTTAGTACTGAGACGAGTCGGGGTACTGTTAGTGATTAGGTGAGACATGCCTGCTCTACATCAACGTCAGAGACAGTCACGGTGAGTATGAGAAAAGCTTGGTATGAAGAGCCGTCGCTCCACCTCTTCCTGCTGTCCCCGCTCTTGCGATTCAACGGACGGGAGAGCATCCAGGTTCGCAAAGTGAAGAGATTCTCGACTCTGTACGATGTCAATGCTGAGCTGCGGGATAGAACTTTTGCACATGGACCATTCATCGATGCCATCGCCGTGAATGTCCCAATCCAATGTTGGATGTCGGGAATGAGCGACTGCAAAGGCAAGGTTCAAAGAGTATCTGTTAGTTGGGTTGCGGCAAATGTAGTGGCCGCTCTTCGAGGTTTCGCATAATTGGAAGACATGATGCGACCTGAACTGGACACCCTATCCGGAGAACGGATCGTCTACAACGAAATACTTGCAACTGGCGAGAGCTTCTCCGAACCTCATTTCTTCGGAAACGACCGTTGCCAGTGGCCGCCTGTACTATGCCAGGCGGCACTCGGAGTGTGGTGGAATGGATTTGTGGATGAAATATGTCATTGGGGCTGAAACACTCTTTGTTGCACACTGTATGATAGGTGTAGTGAAACGCGTACGAAGGAGGGTGCCGCGGAGCAAGCCCTTGGGAGTTGGGACCATCCTCAATCCCTATTACATGTTGGGTAGCTCGTTTTGCTGCTGCTGCCCGTTCTGAACAGCTTCGGGTATGACTTTCGCCGCAACGACAGGTCGCAGGACGATGATTGTAGTGAATCATGTGAGAAGTATTAGGAGACACGGCGTCGATGGGGTACCGCAATTAAACAACCATGCATCTTTTTCTCCATCACTCCGATACTGGCCGAGTATGTTTTCCATCTTTCCCCCGTGGCCAAAGAATGGTGAGTACGCAGGCGGGACAATCGAAAGTGCGATACCAAGAGGGACTCAAGCTCAAGAGTCAAGCGAAAACGATTCCTCCAGTAACGTTCACCAAAAGGAAGCAAAACCGATTGCAATAGGTGGTGGAAGTTCGTCAGTTGCGTTCCTCACTGATGGGAAGCACATTGTGAATGGTGGTGGGGAAGGAAAGATTCGACGTTGGCAAGTGAAAGACGGCAAGGAGGTGGGGACTCCAATGGATGCGAGGAGTGCTGTTTGGAACATTGTAGTGTCACGAGATGGAAAGTGGGCTGGGTGATGGTATGGAACGCGGAGAACAAGGACACAGCACATGGGCGTATGCGGTGGACGTCTTTCCGGATGCGACGAGAATTGTGACCGGATCGGACGACAAGATTACTCGTGTCTGGTCGCTCTTCACTGGCCAACTACTGCTTGGCCCCTTGCAACACGACTTGTGGGTGGTCGCGGTCAAATTCTCGCCCGACGGACGTTTCATTGCCACTGCTACCTGGTGTGTGTCCATCCAGATCTACGATAGCCAGAATGGCCACCTCCTCGTCGACGTCCCATTCACAGTCGTCTCAGCCCCAAAGCCAAACCCTCACCAACAAGGGCTTCGTCACGAAACACGAAATCTGTGTCGCTCCAAATATTGGCAGTTTCTCGCTGTCACTGTTGACGACAACCGTCCTGTCTGGCGTTTTGGAGGTCCAAACTTCATATGTCCAGTTACCTCCCCCACTGATCGGAGGTGCATTGTGGGAGGTGGATCCGAAGGTCCGGGCGAGCGGAAGAGGGTAAGGTGGGGCAGCCAACGAATGCAAGTCGCCGCTCTCTGTTGTCTGGCAGCATCATGAGACGGATCGTCAGTCTTGATTGGGACGGAAGTTAGTCTATGTATTTACTCATGTTTGCGGCAGCTCAGACATCGACGAACATGCCCACCCAGTGCATCTTTCCAGCAGAACTGGTTTGCCAGATTCTCTGCTACACGAACCCTCAAGACGTTGTCCGATGGCGCACCGTAAGTTTGTCTTCCGTTGGCTGAATCGCGAGTTGCAGTCACATACCTAGTATCTACTATACCCCCTCTCTGCCAGGTTTCGAAGTGGTTCCGTGCCATCACTCGCGATTCAGCGCTCTGGAACGGCCTGTATGTGAATGCACACTTTATTACTCCGCCTGGTCCGCTTCCCACTGTCTCTTTCGAGCGCGCGCTCGTGCAGTCGGCGCGACTGGCACAGTCGTGGACCACCCAGTGTCTACGAACTGTGTCGCAGGTTAAAATCCCCTTCGATGGACAGATCACCAATGACAACCTTATCGATGGGAGGTGGCTCATCGTGTGCCAATTGGACCGGCGATTCGTATTGTTTGACATTGATCCCAATGCAGAGACGCGTGTGACACAGGTCCTGTGGGAGCAAGAGGAAGAGATAACTTCATGGGTTAATTGTCATGCAACGTCCGGGCGAGGACAGTATGTTGTGTATGTGTTGTTGACCACGAAGCTCCCACAGTGGTACGTCTACGTTGCGTCGATTCGCGGACGCTTCTTATTATATGCAACCCCCATAGGACGCTTTTAGAATTTCGATTGAATGCGGAGTCGGGGGTACTGTGCGACACTGTCACCTTGGATGTTCCTATACCGTGTCGCGGTTATTGTGAAATTGACAGAGGACGGGGACCGCTTGCCCAATCACCGTTCCTTTGTATTAGCCCTCGGCTCTGGGTGCCAAATCCATATCCATACTTGGTGTTTGACACTCGAACCCGCGTATTCTACGAATTCCCCAAGTTCCGTGTTGTACTGGTAGGTTGTACGAAAGTCGCGTAGGATGTGTCATGACTCATCGGCCACTAGGATGACGTACGATCCAGGACCGAGGACAGGAGAGACGACTTGAGTGCCATCGTGCTCACGAACACCCATGTTATCGTTCTTCGTCGGTATGCCGTTGACATTGTCATACAAGCCTTCCTTGTCCCCGACGATCAGCGGCCTGTCGAAAATAAGAACGGTGTCCTCCGCCTCTCTCACGAGGGAATATTCAAAAGTCGAAAGATGGACTTTGCTGTCATACGAAATTCCATCGTTGACTCTATCAATGGCTCCATTCGCGTGAGGCTTCTAGAACGACACTGGGGGCTTATTGATGCCCAACCTATTTGCATCGACCTGACACTGCACAAGCCGTCCCCAATTGATGTGTCACCGATTACCATCGAACAGCACAGTGTTATCATGACAGGCGATATTCTGTCACCCGATGACCTCGGACCAGGCAAACCGTACCATGACATTTCCGACAATGGGCATGCGAGGGGCTTGCTTGCTCTGCCAACATTTCATATTACTCCGTACGACGGTACCGTTATCGTGAAATTCACGATCGACGCTACCCAAGATCGCTGTGTGGCTGTTCTAGGCCAGTTCTCGCATGTGGGAAACAGGCACATCATCTGCATGGCCGGCGATCCATCCTGGGACGGCGTGAGAGGGAGGTTATGCCTTACCACCATTCATACTGGTTCCAGATTTATCAGCGTTGCAGACATTGAATAGCGTCGGTGGGCTGTATTGTAAATAGATTGGGTGAGGCCAAAGAAATGCGTGCAGCGCGTAATGAAACATGTGTATGTACGCGAAGTGCCGATTTGTCTCCACCCTCACTCGTGCGTTATCGATATTCACGGTCATTAGACAGAAGATATTATGCATTTTGAAGACGCCCTCCAGCAATTCCATAATACCGTCCAGCAACGAGCACGGAGGACAGGGACGCTAGATGATGCGTAGGTGTCGGCAGTCTTGAGATCTCAGATCTCAGACTCGACCATCCATGTCCCGTATATCGCATTGCTTTCTGTAATATATATCATTACAATCTTTGTTGCAACCTGGTGGACGGGCAGTGGACAGGTCTCGGACCAGCATCGAATTACTTATCTGACGAAAATTTAAGTAATTGGGTCGGAACACAGGGGACTGGCCATTTGAGAATGTCAGCATAGGGTACAGTCGACCGAAGTGATCCTATCCACCGTCAGGCTATTAATAACGCGCTCGCGACTTCTTGCTAGCCGAGTCCCCGGACTGAAGTCGAACGCATCTTGGCAGGAAGGACACACCATCCTCCATACATCAGCTGTCGTTGCTCAATGCCCTCCTTCCAAGATGGAGATCCACAAGTCCGGAGATATCAACGCCGCGACAGCTAGAACCGCATGATGTCTCTGACGAGTCTCCAAAGCTCGCAATCGCGTGAGGAATCGGGGTGTGTCGTTCAGGATCGGTGTTTCGGGCAGTTGTCCCGGACGTTTCAGCTTCCGTTTGAAACCAAGATATGCGTGTGATGATGGCTGGACACCTCTTGATGATTATATGCTGGTTGCCAGCCCACTTCAAAACGCGGACACCGACGCCATCTTGTTCTTGATGGCACCATCCCGCATTTCGCCTGTATGCTCCGAGAAAGTACAGAAGCACATGGATCCTCACCAAATTGCTAACCCGAGTATCAGTCGGTCGCAAGCGATCTGATATCCTCACCTGAACAACGATTGTGTCTCCCCCATCCTGAATGCAGTGTAAACCACACCTATTTGGAGGACCTCATCATCTGTACGTCGGATCCACCGCCACAAAATGATTGCAACCGGCAAGAGCTTGTCTGAAACTCGGTTTTTCGGAAACAAACATATCGGTCAGTGGTCGCATGCCAGGAAGCGCTTGGAGTGTGTTAGAATGGACGATATCTACTGTTGAGGCTGAAGCACGCTTTGCAAAAGAGTTGACATAGTAGCCTTCTGGCACGAGTTCCATGACTGTTGCATCGTTCATTTCGCCGCTGCTGACCGTTCCGAACATCTTCGAGTATGGTGGTTCCCATCGACAAGCCGCAGGTCAACACTACAGTAACGACAATTAGAAGGGTAGGTGAATCTGCATTGGGGTGAGCGCAAGCGCCGAGGGCACGAGGTGATTGTCCATGTATGATCTGATGCAATTCGATAATGAGCCACGTGAATGGAATGCGACGACGACCACGCATCCTTCTCTCCATTTCCCTAACACTTGGCCGAATATGTTTTCCACATTTCCCCTGTGGCCAATGAATGGTGAGTACGTGGGCAGAAGAATCGAAAGGACGATACTGACGAGAACACAAGAATCGACTCAGAGGGAAAATCGTCCTTCCTCCAGTAACGGTCACCAAAAGGAAGCAACAACGATCGAAGAAGGTAAAGGAATGATAATTGATAATCTGATACTGACGGGGACCCAAGAGTCGAGCGAAAACGATTCCTCCAGAAATGTCCAAAAAGAGGATGCGAAAACGATTGCAATCGATGGTCGAGATTACATATATTCAGTTGTGTTCTTCGCTGACGGAAAGCACATTCTAAGCGGTGGTGATGAAGGAAAGATTCGACGTTGGCGAGTGGACGATAGCAGGGAGGTGGGGGACTCCAGTGGATGCAGGAGGTACTGTCCGCAGTCTTGCAGTCTCGCGAGATGGAAAGTG
The DNA here is from genome assembly GCA_003316205.1 of Boletus bicolor. Lineage (NCBI taxonomy): Eukaryota > Fungi > Basidiomycota > Agaricomycetes > Boletales > Boletaceae > Boletus > Boletus bicolor. The sequence goes on from QFEM01004950.1 coordinate 12,004, forward strand.
GGTCGTGAGTGGGACGAGCGGCAGAGGCTGGGTGACGGTGTGGAATGTGGAGAGCCACGAAGAAGTGACCGAGTTCAAAGGACATGGAGGTTGGGTGTACGCAGTGGACATCTCTCCGGACGCGACCAAAATCGCAACCGGATCGGATGACTGGACTGTCTGCGTCTGGTCGCTCTCGACTGGCCAACAACTGCTTGGCCCTTTGCAACACGACGACTGGGTCGGTGCGGTCAAGTTTTCACCCGACGGACACCTCGCCACTGCAACGTGCGACTACAATTCCGTTCGGATCTACGACAGTCAGAACTGCCGCCGCCTTGTCGATGTCCCAATCAGAATTTACTTGCTCAGGAATCAATCCCTTGCCTGGGCCAGCGATAGCAAGCACCTCTTTTCCTTATCTCGCGACGGGAACATCAACTGTTTCGATGTCTCCACTGGGACGGTACTCTCGAAATGGCCCATTCACAGCAGCGACTATCCTACACCTTCAACGAAACTATCAAGTCCCTTGATTTCTGGCATTACTTTTTTTTTTTCTTTGTAACTGCACTATCGTATGGAACGTTGGACGTTCGCGCCTCGTTTTCGATCCGGAATCGGCCTTGGTGCACCCAGACTTGGAAATTGGTGTACCGTGTCTGAAAAGCGGCACAACAAATTTGAAAAATGGCACAGTGAATTTGAAAAGTAGCACAGGTGGGACACTGAACACTACCTGTACATTGTCATCAGCGATTGTACATACAAGAACCTACACATGTAGTTGTATGACGCTACCAAACGTGTCCAAGAAAATATGTCCGAGGGGCTAGGGTAGGAGGTTATGGTGTAGATAATAGGTTTAAAGACATACGACCCTACAAAAACATGTCTGACAGTCCAAGAAAGCGTACACACCATAACACACGAAAAGTGCAGTCCACATGAAGTGATCCTCAAAACACCTGTAAGTTAAACCCAGGCCACCTACAGTACTTGTTCGAACAAGCATGTTGCTGCTCAAACAGTTCCACACCTCTCTCGACATTTCCATTGCCAAAAAGATCAAGACCGCCACTGACATTACTGCAAATAAACCATCAGACTGCAAGTCACATAGGAAGTTCATAGCTTACAGATGTGTAAGTATCTGCAGGTCCGTTAACAGTGTCATGCTCCCTATCAGGATATAAGCATGCTATGCTTTGTTGATACATAGATATGACTGACCTTGATAGTCAGAAATGTACACTTGCCCGCTTGTCTTTATGTACTGCATGTGCTGTGTGAATGAAAGGAACTGTGTAATGTCATCCACCTTCATATCATCAAAGCAATGGGGAGAAGCATCCCCATTGTGTATGAACTTGAAGAATTTGCCATGGATGACTTCCTTGGCAAGGAAAGTCATCCCAACTGCTGTCAGTTTGGTTCTGATGGGGGCTTTTGAAGCGTCCGGTCGGTCAGTGAGGACAAATAATAGGCCAGCTTCGACAAAGTGCAGCTAGGGGATACTGAAGGGTGGAGGATGCTCTGCATTGGTGATACACTGGTCAATATAATGGTATACCAAGTCGAGAAGTGCAATGGCCCAATAGAGCACATTTGCTTCACGATATAACCGCCTGGATTCATCACCCATGCTGAGTCGGAGGTATGGAGGACAGGCAACCCCACCCATGGGATTGATAAATGGACACTTTGCAGCAATAATCTGGTTCAGTACACTCCCAAGTCCAGATGATCGAAGAGGAGAGAGTGTCAGCTCTATTGACTGTGTTGTTGTTATGACGGCCGGGAGGCTATCGTAATGGGGCCTTCGCTGGACAAGGATGTCGCTTAGGGGCGACGATGCAGTTAGCACTCAGGGGATTCCTAGGAGTGCACAAGGGAGTACTCAAGGGGATTCCTTAGTATGGGATACAAGGAGTCACTGGTGAGGTGACGACGCAGGAGTGCTCAAGGGGATTCCTTAGCATGGGGACGAGGAGTCGCCGGTGAGGCGACGACGCAGAGGTTCGACTAGGGTTATACCCGTAGGCCGACAAGGTTCCTTTATGAAGGAAGTACAAGGAGCGGTCACTTAATAGTAGACCAGAGACTTAGGACGACGAGT
>QFEM01005019.1:0-24015 GCA_003316205.1 Boletus bicolor
CACAGAATATTTTATGAATGCTCTGTCACATTCTGCTTTGCAGTGGCATTATGCACGATCCCAACATGTTTCCAGACCCAGATAACTTCATGCCCGAACTGTTCCTCGAAACAACCGACCCTCGTCTCCAGACTTTCGACCTTCCGTTCGGATGGGGACGACGAATTTGTCCGTTGCGTGCTTTCCTCGTCACGCGTTTGTTGACACCATTGCCGCACAGGCCCTGGTATGCATCTCTCTCTGAACTCACTGTTCATCAAGATATCTCGGATCCTATGGGCTTTCGACATTACACCCATGGCCGATGCCAATGAAAACAAGATTATACGAGACTCTTGGAAATACACCAATGGATTCAACTCTCGCCCTGTCAGTTTTGATTGCATTATCACAGCAAGGAACGCGAAAGTTGTGGAATGCTTGAAGATGGAGTATGAGAGTGCCAGAATGAGGATCAGTGGTAATCTAGATGTCTCATCAACAGTAGAATCGGAACTTTAACATGTCATGCACAATTCAATTGAAGGACGGTTCCAACCATTCACGGTGTCACCCTCATATCTGAACAGGCCGGATCCTGTTGCAAGCGGCGGTGTGTGAGCTTGGCGTATTCAATGTCTCACTACCAGCAACGCCAGTGCTCTGGGCAGCAAGCCATCATAGGTCATGCGGCTTGCCGTGATTTGCTACCTCGTTCCTTGTATCTACGCGTACGCAATCAACCGTGGAGGTCTGCCTGGCGACCGTGCTGAATCGGATCATTCTCCCCCGCCTGGACATACCCCGTCGAACTTTTTACATGAACAAGTCCCACTGAGAGTTCCGTCGTCGCTCGGGTCGCTTGAACCTCTTGACCCCTACCCTGACAAACCACGGATTAGCTTCGACGAAGATGGTTCCTTCAAGTTGACTATTTTCTCTGACGTTCATTTCGGAGAAAATCCTTGGGACTGGTGGGGACCAGGGCAAGATATCAAGACGAATGCGTTGATGGAGACGCTATTGAATATCGAGATGCCGGATTACGTGTAAGTAAGGCCTAGGCGTGGTTCCCTACTCAGCAAAATTCGGCGTTGACCATTGTCGGGCAGGGTGATTAATGGAGATCTGATCACGGGAGAAAGTGAGTCGGTCGTGTCTTTGTTCATCGGTTTCAAATGACCCATTAATGTTCAACGACAGATACGTTCCGCGAGAATTCTACATCTTTGATCGATTCCATCGTGCTTCCATTGAATGCGGCGAAGGTACCGTTTTCCTCCACTTCTGGGGTTAGTATTTTGTACTTTATTCGTCTTCTCTAAGCTCTCTTAGCCGACCTTTACCTACAGAATCATGATAGCCACATCAACATTACGCGCGCCGATGAAATCGCTCGGGAAACAGCGATAGCCCCCTGGAGCTATACACGGTCTTCTCCACCTGGAGTAGGTGGCGCTGGTGGGCCCGGGAATTACTGGGTTCCTGTTTACCAGGAAGTGACAGGTGGGCTAGTACCAGTCGTTCCCCACGAGGTTCCATACCAGCCCCATGTTTTTCAGATCACACTCCCGCATTGATATTATGGTTCTTTGACTCACGAGGTATGCGTGCGCGGTGGGTGACGTGGGCTTGAAGGGTGCTCATGTGTGTCAGGCGGCGTGTACAGGGATGGCAGTCACATGCCAGACTGGGTAGACTCGAGTGTCGCCGAGTGGATTAGAAGCGAGACGGAGAAGATGAATACCATCTGGGGACCGCCGGAACAGCGAAGTGCACTCGCCTTTGTGCACATACCTCCGTAGGCCTCTTCCTGTTGTGACACTTGAGTCAACATTTGCTGACAGTAATAGACACGTTATCGAGGCTGTCCAGGAGAATTTGAATAGCTCCATGAACCCTGGGTTGAATGGTAGGTCCCCGTCCGCCTTACGTTTCAATCCCCAGAAAGCATGATTACTTTTAAGCGGATACGCTGGGACAGGGTTCTACACAGGCCTCGAGTGATCCTGCATCGCTTGGCAGAGACAACGAGTTTTGGCACTCATTGAACATCAACGTGAAGAACCTGCGCGCAGTCATCTCCGGTCATGGTGAAGTCTATGGATAACGAAACAGTGTGGGGCTTAACTAGACTACTAGACCATGGGAACGAATGGTGCGCCCGTGAACCAATCTATAGAGTGATCTTCTGCTTTAATAAACATTCGGGGTATGTCCTCCATCAGTTGTCCATTTGGAAAATGATTTAATTCTTGTGTCATCAGGTACGGAGGGTATAGCAATCCTAAATGGGGCAGAGGTGCTCGTTCCATTGTATTCCACTCAGCAGCCCCTCTGGAGGGTCTAGAAACCTATGTCATGATGGAGGATGGCACGTCACACGCTAGAGTGGTCCTCGATGAACATTACTTGTAATGTGACATGCAGTTGCAAATTTTAGGCAGCACTCTTCAATCAGAATTTACAGAGATTAAGCATACGCCTTAGCTGTAAGTGGATATATCCAAGGTTAACATGACTGAGTGATTTGTGCCGAGTTGCGCCGCGCGAGCGTCAGACAGACAACGAGAATGGCACATGACATCCTACGCCCTTGGGGATACATAAAATTGTAAGTACCTTAATGGACTGCCCAATGGTCGCCGGCTGTACCAGTTCCAGAATTCGCTCCCGTCCTGACACCTGAGGGATGCACGGTCTTGGCAATCGGTCGGGACCGTGTCTCAGGTGTCTGAAATGAGCCTAGAGAGCTTACCCGGTGAATCGTAGCAATCTCAATAGACCCCATTGATAGGAGATACAGATATATAGCTTTACAACACCAAGTACTTGTTTTGTCGACTCAGCGTAAAATCATATCTTGTGGTTATTTTGTTGATCACAATTATCAACTAGATTAAGATAAGCAATACTAACAGACTACATGATATGTTTCTTTGTCTCCACACTTTGTTTCCGCAGGGTTCTGAGGATTCTGAGGACGATGATGGCAATTAATGATGATCAGATCTTCATGTGTTGATAATCTGGCATTCTCTTATCAACCTGATTTCTTGCTCTCGAGGTTTACAGCAGACTGACGAAATAAAATTTCTAAATGGGGACAATGGTGCGTACTATGTAGTATGCCCAAATAAAAAAGAGCTGTTCCTATACCGTACTACTGCCCGGGTCGGTATTCTGAAAAGCGCATTTGAATAGGCTTCGGGCGGTTTCTTTTCGGTAGCCAAGGCAAGTAACAGCCAAAAAGCTCAGTCCCGCGGGAAATCATGCAGAATCGCATTCATTTCAGTAGGTTTGCAGATACCCTACTTTCTCGGCAGGCACTGGCAGATGTACTTATGCGATGGTGCCTCAGGGAGTTTGCGACCTCTGATTTATTTAAATTGCTTTGAAACTCGAGGCCGTTCAGGAAGCTGGTGCATTGTCTTGCACTGCTATTATATTATCCCTGCCAGTGCTATCCACGGCGATGGAAACCTCGACCTACCCATTGACGATAACGTGGGTTCCAGCACACATAGGTGCGTGTCTATTGTTTAAGTACTGGTGACTGTCATATGTGCAACACAACCTTTTTGACAGGACTTGTTGTCGCAATGTTGTACGTTGCTGTAGCCAGCCTCGGAGCCAGTGGAACTCAATCATTGCATGCTGGTTTGTATGGTGTCGAAATTTGCCAGTTCGCATTTTACTTGCGAGCGTTTCAGCATGACAAACCCATCATGAGACTTCAGGTGGGTGGAACAACTATGTGGATCCGAAGACATGACAATTCAGACTACTCAGGTGTACACTGTCGCGTGGGTTAGAGATCCCGTGTCGGTCCAGCTGCATTGTCACCCCAATGAAAGCCTATTCGACACAGTGCACTTTTTCTCTTCGATAGCAAGTTTCTACCAGTTGTTGGTCAGCTGTCATGGGAACACTTCTCTGACGTGTTCCTATCACGTTCCAAGGTAAAGTGCAATACTTCTTCAGCAGCGCATTCACAAATCCAATTCTTCGGTGCTTTCCTAGAGTAATGATTGTAAGTCGGTCTAGTTCCATCTCTTCATATATTGATGATGATTCAAAGCTATCTGTCTTGCTCGTCGTGAGTGACTCAATCAAGCAATATGAGACCATGGCTCAGCACCTCAAGTGTTGCATCACATTCATGGTTCAAGTGTATGACACCTATCCTCTAAAAATTATCTCGTATTTCTCATGGTATTCTCTCCAGCTTTTATACTCAGAGAGTCTGGATAAGTGAGTTCATGGTTCCTCCGCTCTCCGTGCTCCTCATAACGGTCGCCTTGAAGTCAGTGGTCAAAACATAATAATTACGTTCGTAGTGGTATGATATCATCTTGCAGAGAGGGATTGAAGCTAAATTTCATATAGCTTGCTTGTGCGATCCTTCATCTAGGTATGTCAACGAAGTCAGCGATTGCACAATTTGCCAGCTTACTGTCGTTTCATAGTATTCGGGCTGAGTGCGTCACCTATCTTCATGTTTGTTGATCACCCTTCATATCAGTCGATGCAGTGGTCATCGTTGAAGTGTCCGTGCTCGAGAATGATCAATGCCCTTCATTCTTGACTGATAATCACTGAATAGTATCCGGACACCGACCAATGCCGTCCTATATTCCACGAATGTGCGCAATGTCATTTTTCATCCCGAATTTCAGTATTGTAGATTAATTGGCCTTGTCAGTACACGCCATTGTCTGCGGTCTCGAGCGCAGCCTGCGATGCCATTATCACCCTTTCTGTAGTGTATTACCTACGGCCAGCAAGCATTCGGTACGGCCCCATTTTCATCTAGTCGTGGAAATTTCATTGCTTTTGCTATAGGAGAGAGAGTTTCATCAAGATATTACTTGTCGTGTCCGTGCAGATGGGCTCGTTTACGTTGTAAGTCTGCATTCTTATTGTAATCTCCTCGACTGACCCTCTCTCGTATTCGATCTGTACAGCATCAATTCGCTAGCGATGGTGATCCTGGTGAGTCTACCAATTGGGCAGGTATGCACAATTAATCCGTCTCTCCAGTTCTATATGCAGTACCATACCCTTGGCCAATTCCTGATGAGCGCCCCCGGCATGATATTGAGCAAATGTAGGCTTGTCCGTGTTCATGTACAGATCGTCATACTCACATCTCGTAGCATACGTAAACTCCATGCTCGGTGTGTAAGTGAACCGCGTTGCTCCCCATTTTTACGAATTCGAGTGAATGTCATGGCAGGTTAAACGCACGGAAATTGATTCGAGATCAACAACAGAATGCCCGTGTGCATTCTGTGGAAGTACCGACGATTCCTACTTTGCGCTGACTTATATGTTGGGCGAGTTTCCATCACTGCGACGTCGACAACGCGTACTACGCTTTGCTTTTGCACGAGGTTTCCGCATAGAGAAGACATCATTTACGGGACTACGAAACAAGAAATACGCGTCGACATACACTGCAGTGCAACTAGTTTAGATAAGATATTGGGCCAACTTTGACCCGAGGACAGATCTTGTACAATATCAGGGGGAAATCAAACACGTCAGTGACAAATGTGAGTACATGGGACAGAAAGATCGATCAAGAAAACAGTTCCCGGCCCGCCGAGGCGAGGTCATGGCAAGGCAACTCAAAGGTAAAACATAGTGTCCTTCAAGCCGGGCTTGGAGACGCCACCATTCCATAGCCTCGTCGCTTCTCTTATGACATCTTGTTCCGCAGCACTTCCACTTCCAGTACCGCTCGCTGTCGTTCCGTCGCCGGCGTATCCGTGGAAAAGCTTTCGCAAATAGCATCTCCCGCGCTCGCAGGCGACGTCCGCGTAATATGCAGGGGACACCAGGCTCACAGCCTTTGTCGCGCGGGCAAACATATAGCTAAGAGAATTGGTGAGCCCTTGGATTTCGTTCGCCTTGAAGCCAATTTCATCATGGACGATGTAGTAGTGAGTGGGGCGGGTGGTGCCTTGCAACCCGCCGTGCGCTATCTCTGGTTTCAGTGGCAGGACTCACTCGCGGATCAATCACCGACCTTGTAGGAAGAAATCGAAATCATAAATGGCGGTGACGCCGCGATCGACTACGGTACCAGGACGAGGGTTCCCGTCCCCTGCGGCGCTGTCTTCCTCAGTGGGGTAAAAGCGCGTATGGTGGCGTTTGCCACAGATGATAATCGTGAGTTTGGGCCTGTATTTCCCCTTGGGTGTGCTGAAGGCCTGGAAGGCTTCGAAGATCAGAGGCCGTTCCTCTAATCTAACGATGTTGAATTGGCCCTGTAAACGATGAGATCGTCGAAATGAACGGTGACACAAGACATACCTCTGAAACGCCATCACGATACACCAGAATACGATCAGGAAGTTTTCCACTGTTTTTCTTCTGGAAGAGCTTCAGGCGATCGACCATCATACCCTTGAGGTTTGTGATCATCTTCCAAAACCATTCAAGTCAGTAAGGGGATGTCATCGCTCAAGGCACATTACCTCTTTCTTGGACTGCTGGATTTCCAAGCTGACCGGATATTGTGCAAAGTTGTTGTCAACACTCGCAACGACGGCTGCAATGGATGCTAAGATGCAAATACATATCAAAGAGGGTACACAACGGAGAAAAGGATATTCTTACGAGTTCCCACAGCACTACCGGGACTTGGATGGGTGACATCCATGCCGACGATCATGGTAGGTGCGCTACTCAACCATCTCGCGCTGTTTGGATCCAGTTTGTGATTGACGCCCCCCATTTTCATGTTGACTTTTAAAGCCACATTTGCAAAGTACTGCGGACTACTCTTGCGAATTTTGGAAGATTGAACGCAAACAGTCGCCACGTCCAGGTAGACGTCGCAAAGGTGCTTCAACCCGTCGTATATGGCCTTGTCAGTATTGGACAGCATGACAAAGAGCAAAGTAGGCTTTGGTTTGACAGTCAGGAGCGTATTTCTGATGGTATCAATAGCCGCCCGCCTCATGGGATCGGACCGATCTTTGCGTGGAAGTTGTGCTGTAGTATAGGTTGGGTCGCTAGTGACCTGCATTCCGCTCGTGTTACACATGCTGCGGAAACCGGACACAACTTGGTGAAGGTCTGGGTCTGTAGAACCAGCGAATTCATCTCTACCGCCATCCTTGATCACAAGAACTGTCCACTTCTCCAGGCGTGTACCAACAGCGAACTTGACCCCTCTGAGATTCCAGGAGGCTCTGTCGTCGATGGAAGCCTGGCTAGACTGGTACCTGATTCCAGGTTTGGGCAAGATGCGCCCAGGGACCACCGCCATGTCCGGACCAACGCTCACGCCAAAAGACTGGAGTTCCGGCCCGGCCACCTTCAGCCCGAGATAGGTCAGACCCTGGTTGACGATCGCCTCCCCATTCACGTTAGGGGGTTGGCACGCTACAGTAATCATTTCGGCAGTATGTTCATCCGTCAGTTTTCCGCGGAAAGGCTGATCCGGAAGTATTTCGCAAACTTCTGCAGGCAAGTAGTTTGTCTTTTGACCACCGACGTCGACGAGCTGCAAATCAGGGTGTTGCAGCCGAATGTTGTATTCTTGAAGAAAAATGTTCAGAGAATACTAGGAAATGGAGTTACAGGTAAACTTACTGCGTTTGAAATATTCTTCTACACTAACTCGGCCATATTCAGGAGTATCAAACGTATACGTCTTCGCATTGTGACGTGCAAGTTTCTTAACGGTCTTCCGATATCCAAGATGGGTAGTCTTGATCCTTACACTCTTGCAGAAGACTTCCATCCGTGCACCGAATGAGGAGTCCCGGAACTCCACCATCGCACGCGCCAGATTACCAGGGACATAGAAAGCTGTCGTGCAAACGTTGACATTCACCATAAGCTGTTTGTGAGCTGGCCGAATTGATGAGTAAAAGCCCTTCCACGCCTCGAGGCCACCACCCAGCCTGGACGGTGCGGCCGCAGCACGGAAGAAATACCGATTTCTGCCGACCATGACACCTGTCCTTCCTGGGGTAGACGCAAGGATGATGTTCAGGGCAGCAATGACGGGCAATACGTCGTAATTCCGAAACTGAGCTTGACCCGCTAGGTGGCTATGGCATGTCAGACCACCATTCAGAATCGCAGGAGACATAAGTTAACAAGTACCTCACGAGGTTTGAAGTGTCAATCTCTTGAATGAATTTAATCGTGAGCGTATACTCCTTGCCACCTTGCTGGGCAGGACCACTTTCCTCTTCATCGTAGTACGGAACCTTGATCGTTAGGGGTTGAGGTAACAGGAAGGCAGCGATGAGTTTGGCACTACTGTCGTGCGCCACCTTGCCTGTCATACCAGCTTGTTTCCATGCCGTTGTTTGCTCGGCAAGCTGGTAAATACGCCTTTTCACACGCCGGACGGCAGTTCCCGCCACAGGAGTGATGGCTACATCATACTCGTACAAGGGGCCTTTGGGCACCCGCACAGGAAAGAAGTTCGTGCGAAGCTTGATTTGCCTTCCATCCGTCCCAAAGTCTGGACGCAAGGGCATGCTGTCAGAATCAGCGCTTGGACGTGATGCCGGAAATGTGGCGACGAGCGCCTTGTCTGAGTCGTCTGCGATACGTCGGTCGATAGCTGCAGGTCGTCCGAGCATGAAGACCCTATGGGAGAGAGTTGACCGGTACGCTCGAGAGACGAGCGAAACACATACCCTCCTCGGGCCCTAGGCGCACCACGGGCACGAAATCCCCTGCCGCCATGATTGCCACCTCGAAAAGATGGAGGGGGACCTCCACGACCACGGGGGTCGGGAGATCCCCGCCCACCTCCTCCGCCACCACCGCGCCCACCACCTCTTCCTCGGTCGAAACCACGTCCTCTGTTGCTCATTGATGTAGTAGAGAATGTAAGGGTGCGGACGCAAGAGAGCCCCTGCAAGCATCCGCGTTTTCCCAGTCACGTTGATGCAGTGTCTTGCCTTGGCTCAACTTGGGCAATAATTGCCACATCCTCAACAGCACTTGACGCCCGCGCTATCTTATCTTATCTGACTGATTAGACTCGGGGTTTTTTGATAAAAGGCACACCTCTAAATTGACCTCGCATACCGACTTGAAATAACCGTGAATACAATTCACGTATCATATATGATACAAAGCGTTGATGCTTTGAGAGGACTACACCTGATGGCACTATCAACAAATCAAAGGTGGACAGAAGTGTGAATGTTACCAAGAAGCACGCTACGTGCTACAACAGATTCACCCAATAGTCAGGAGTGAAGGTAGGCCGACTTAACATGTGTCGAGGCCGGTGAACGCGCGGACATCTCCCATCTTCCGCGCTGGGCTGCACTCCGCAACATTAAATCGGGATGAATCGAACCGGCGTACAGTACTGGTCAAGCTAGCTCCTTGGGCGACGGAGAGGGCAGTACGGAATAGAAATGGGCTTTCGAAGTAGATGAGAAGGGAATCCTGAACTTTACTCGAAGTTATCAACATTTGGATCTACTTCATCGATACAAGACATGTCAAACTGAGACCGTCTCTGAATTGGACAGTCCGGGGGCGAGTCTATAGGGGCGAGTCCGGGGACATGCTAGCCGGCCGCGGCAGAAAATTGAAACGGAGTTTAAAGTTTCAGCCACTCTCTCATTGCTATCATCAATGATTTCTTCCCTAGCGGAGCAATGACTATCTACTTAATACGACACTGTTATGGGTTCATCGGCATCTTGAACCCTCCCAGGATCTGGTTCTGTATTACGGTTAACAGCGCATACAATGTTTCGATGCGCTAGCAGGGTGTCAATTCGTCTGATGCTCGAGAAACATGGAGCTTACCGGGGTTGGAACGTTCCTCTCACGCGCCATCCTTACAACTTCGCCGAAAATGGCCTCGACCTCGATGGGACTCGCATTTCTATAGTCAAGAAGCATACTAGGAAGTTGGTTTGCCTCGGGGCTGGTGTGTAGAGCAGCCGTACGCGACATCGTTCCCGCAGCCAAGCTGGACGGGAGACCGCCTTCCTCATCTGGCCAGCCCATCGCATGACCTTTCGGAGGACTGATCGTCAGAATGGAAGCAACAAAGACGTGATCATCCCTAGACTGACCTAATGCAACCATCTCCTCCAAGATCGATTGCAGCACCGGTAGCGTTTCTTCCCGCACGAACCGCTCCGTGACCGGTGCTACATACGGTGTATAGGAGTGCCCCTGCCCTTCATCTGAACTGCCTGGTGGCGGCCGGAATATCGCTGTTAGAGGTGAGTTTGTAAGCGTTGAGAAAGACGAGAAGGCGATGTTCCAGAACGTCTTCGCGAACTTGTGACGTTGGATTTCAGGCACTATAGTCAACTCGGTACCTCCCGCTTCTAACATGTCACCAAAATCACGCAAGATCGCAAATTCCGCTTCCGTGTTAGATGTCGTCAGATGATCCCCGTGCCTATAGATCCCGATTGTTACTCTATCCTGTTAGAACGAGACCGAGTACGTGAATCAAGCGAAGCGGAACGAGCGCGATGCAGAATACAGGGGCAGGTACTTACAAAGTGGTTATGCGACACCTGGTTCTTCCCCGCCAGGTTTGTTGCGATCCATACGACAGTGCTTATAATCTTGGGATCTCCTCGGGAAAGAGACTTTATGCATTCGTACAGGTCCCGCTCGACGCCAAGGCCGTTCTGCAATAGTACGTATGTCGGCTGGGTATGCTTATCTGTGTAAGGTGGTGACAAGAGCGCATCTAGCACAGACGGTGTCTTCACGACCTCTGGTATAGCTTTTGTGGTGAGCACGACATGAGAGTATTGTCTATCCGCGGCCTCCGTGACCGACTTGACCACTATCAAGTATATACGGTGATGAGCTGAATGTATCAACATGGGGCGGAATGTTCACGTACATCGATCTGGTTGCCATGCCGCAATATCGCCGTATTTCTTACTCTGGATGTCCATTCCATGTTCTGGTCGTGTCACCGGTCTCAGATAATCGGCATATTCCAGAAAACCGGCCATCGAACTCCACTCACCGCGAACGGCATCATAGTTGCTCCTAGCTACAACGGTCACACGTGCTAGACCGCTACGTTTGAGGATGTGAGAGTCTGGTACGAAAGGGTGAGCCAGGTCGGAGTTGAGAATTGATTCTTACAGATGGAACCTATCCCCCCAAATCCTACGACGAGAACATCCTTTACGGCTGTGGACATGGCTTGCATTGGCACTGGTGATTGTACGGCTATAGATCCCACGATAAACGCGCACACTTTCATGTTGGACGAGGTTGTCGAAGAGCTGAATCACTTACTGTAATCGCTGACTTGGACCAGACTCGGTGATGATCAAAAGGAAGAGGATCGACTCCTCTGCTAGGCTTGGGGAGGTGTACTGCTAGTCCAATCCGACAATCATCCCACCTACCCCATATGACTTCCATTCCCACCATTTCCATTTTTGAATGGTCCTCCTCGCTTATGGGCCTGCGGCAGGCTGGCACAAGTATGGTAGAGAGGAACGGAAACCGAGGACTTGTCATGATAGCGAGCGACCCAGCTGAGCGCTTGAGCTGTCAGATCAATCAATTACACAACCTGGACTTCGCGACGGGCTCATCAATGATCAAACCATGATACAACTTTCCCAGTTTGCCTCGGGAGTTTCAAGGATCATTGCGGTGCAAGTCACTTGGATTTAGCCGAGAACCTGGTAATGACCAGTCCCCAGCCACCATGAGGCTGAGTCAGAGAACCAATGGTACGAACATCGGCGGACAAGGGGGATTTATCAACCCCGCAAACAGGATTAGATTACCACACGCTATGCAGCGCAGCAGGCCTCCGAAATATATAGTCGAGAAACGAGAGCGAAGCGTAGACTGTTGTACATGAGTGTATTTTACCGTCGCAAGAAAGTGAAATCCACAGAAACACATATGTGGCACTTTTGCAGAGGGTAAAGTACGAATCCGATGTGTCGATGTCAAGGGCAACAGAGCATGCCCGGACGTTGGCGGAGACGGCATTCTAGAGCGGATAGGAAAAAAAAGTACGACCTCGAGGCTTGGTAAGCATATATTGTGGTTACCGTGCTCGCGCCTTCTTCTCCCGATATTCCACACTAGCGTACCAAGCACCGCCTGCTAGTGTGAGCAGGATACCCAATGCGTTCATCGCCGATATCGACAAATTGAAGATGCTGACCGCAAGGATAATGGATAAAACCTGCTTTACGTTTCCTATCCATGACTTATCAGTATGATGTCACCCAACCCACTCAGGAGCCGAAGAGATTCAGGGACCGGGAAAGCGTACCTGCGACGGTCATGCTCAGCGGGCCAGCTTTCTTGTTTGCCGTAAAGCTAACTATATTAAGACCAAACGCGATTGCTCCATTGAGACCCAATGCAACAGCCGTCCAGGGCGTCAATTCTTGGGTGCTCCAATGCCGTACTTGCTCCAGTTCCCCGGTCACGTATGATAGTATCACACACTGAATGAATGCCAAGGGGGCCATACGTGTCAAGAGATCAAGGGGGTGTAGCTGAAGGCGCGGCGGAACCAGGTAACGGAATGTTGATGGAGCTTGTGAAGATGGTGATGACTGAAGAATACTCGTATAGATGGTTTTAATGGCTGCTAGCAAGGTCCCCAGCAATGTTAGAAGGAAACCGGAAGTAGTGAAATAATAGTCGCCGTAGGTCCTATTATAGAACAGCGTGTTATCAGATAGATTTTCTACGGGGACCTATTAATGACGTACGCGAAGCCCACGCCAGCGATGACGGGGACCAGGGAAGCAATCTTTTGCCTACTAGTCCGGGTACCGAACAGAAACATCGAAAGGAGAAGAGTGAATATCGGGGTGGCCGCTCGGACGACCTGGTGGAACTACAGAGTACAATTGTAGGTTCAGATGAAGGGACACGAGGCAACCATTAGGACTGACGGGGATGGTGACCAATTCCAGGGATAGGTTGCTGACTGCGATGTTAACAGTGTACAATAAACTGAAAGCGAGCAGTGCCATGTTGTCTGCGCCGGTCAATTTGGCGGGGACGTACATTCCGAGACGTAAAAGGGCGAAGCCACCGATGGACCCACAAAGGGCATGCAATGCAGTGAGGGCGTATCCATACGGGAAATGAATGAGTACTGCCTTGTTATACAAGGTGAGCCCCAAATTGAAGCAGAAGTAGAGAGCGAGCCAGAAAGGCTGCGAATGGTAGAACGAGTCTGTTCGGAAGTCTTTGTTGTTAGCGTCGGCTCTATGGGGTATTGTAGTGTGGGCATGGGATGGCGAGGGTAACTCCCAAGGAAATGTGTAAGGGATGAGACGAGTATAGGAGTGTGGGACGATCTGTATATCTTGACTGTCCTCAAACTTCAGCGGGGCTGGGAACGGGGAGTCCGAGCGTGAGGAGCTAGTGATGCCATAGTCAAAGTACACTCGACGGGGAGTCTTCTTCTCCTTGCTGGACTGCAAGCGAGGGTCTGCATTCAGCCTGTGGTCGTGGCTGTAGAGCAAGTATCGATCTGATGCAACAGAGACGGGTGAATCTTTGCTGGAAGAATCACTGTCTGAGTCTAAGGAATCATGGGGTCGGTACGCGTCCTCGTACGTAGAGGTCAAGAACTGATCTGGTGTAACAAACAAACCAGTTGGGGGGAGGTAACTGGCGTGGGGGGATGTTGGGAAAGGGAGCTCGTCGATGGAGGGGAACATTGAATTGGGGGGGTGTGGAACGAAGCCTCGCTGTGCCTGCGGTTGAAGGCAATGATTTGTAGTTTAAAAGAGGGTAGACACGTGCATACGAATAAGTTAATCTACGAGAAGTAACACTGTTGGCGTGGCGAGAAGGATGATACCAACGGAGCTAGCTGCGACGGTGATATACATGACACACCCCAATTACACTTCACTTTCACACGCGTTAACTGACCCCAATTCGGGTATGGCCGATCCTAGTTATGGTTCCCTAGGTATCATCAAATATTGTTACAGTTATTTTGAGACTTCCAGAATCCCGTAAACTACATGAATGAAGGGTAAAGGTCATCTTCACCATGCACGTGACGTGGTATTGACGACGGCATGGCAGGCTGACAGAGGTCCCTCTATTTGAACTGTGGCATTTGATCAGTCCCAGACTGACGCGGCATCCGAGTTCCTCCATGTAAGGCTAAATGGCTAGGATGACACCGTGCTCACCCACAGTAGATGTGCACATTGCGAGCGGGCACCCCGGGAGTCCTTGGCTGAGAACCAGTGGGGAGGGGGTATTTGTGTAATATTGCTTTCGCAGATTTTCTTGCGCCTGTAGGGAGTGGCGTGGGAAGTTTGAGGGTAGCGCGTCTCATGTCCAGTCGTCACAGCAGGGGACCCAATGCCCTCCTCGACGCGTCCAGCAACACCAGATCCCAGCAATGTGCCCCAAAGTTCAAAACGTGTCATGTCGGACGTGGGACCTACTCCCCAAGACCCAAAGAAAGCGCGCAGAAACTCGTCAGCCGAGCCCAGCACCAGACGCGATTCCAATCGTGACGCGAAGCGCAGGAAGAAGAGGAAAAAGAAGGTACCCGTAGTGAGCACAGGGACTCCCAAGAATGAGGCTACACAGAGTCGACCGGATGAACACTTGTGTACTCCATTGTCTGCGCGGAACCAAATCATTAGATTCACTTCGGCCCCTCCCGAGGCTGATTTACCAGCCAGCGTTCCTGCCGAAAAACTTCCCTCACAAGCGCCATCATCGAAGCTGGTTGGTAAAAGCCCAGAAAGTTCTTCGCATGCTCTGGACGATATTACCGGACATCAAAGTGAAACAATGCCATCCACTCTAGTACGTCCCACGAAGTCACTAATTCGCTCTGCAATGCCTATCCTCCAAACAGAGAGACAAGAACCTGGCTGTCCCGGCGGATAGACCCATTCCTGAGCCTTCCGCTAGTTCACTGGTGGATAAAGTAGCTCAACTCGAGATGGAGCTCGAATCCAAGAACAATGTCAGTAGTCGTCTCTTGTTGTGTTCCATGATCAGTCTCCCGATTCCTTTTCAGTTGATTGCATCCCATCAAGCACTCCTGAACCAAGTTCAGCAGGCTGTCACCTGTCAGGTCTGTTTGGATCTGATGTATAAGCCCTATGCACTCGCTCCCTGTGGCCACCTCGCCTGTCATAGTTGCCTTGTCAATTGGTTCACAGCCCCCCTGCCCGACAACCGACCGGCTCCTCCAGCCATAATGCGCAAGAAAACGTGCCTGCATTGTCGTGCCGTTGTACACGAGCGCCCCGTCGAAGTATGGGGTGTAAAGGGTATCGCACAAGCAATGGGCAAGAGTGGACTCTTACCGAACCAGTTACCTGCTCTCATCGAGGCCTCTGAGGGTCTGGACGCGAACGCCGATCCTTGGAAAGGTATATTTCCAAAGTCGGGTGCTGCTGGCCATCGTGGATTCCCATGGTTTTTCCCAGATGCTGATATTGATGACGACAATATTCATATTGCTGATATCGCACCACGCGGCGAGGACATTGGGATGCTTGATATGGAAGACGGCGGGATCTATCGCTGCCTTGATTGTATGCATGAGATATTGGATGGTGTATGCAGCAGCTGTGGACGCGTCTATCCGGGGCACAGACCTGAAGGAGATGGCGAAGACGATGAGGGAGACCCGGTGGGATGGCTTGAGGACCAAATTGGCGCTGAGGAGGTCGATGTAGCAGATGATCCTGGTTGGATGGGTTTGGAGGACGGGAAGGCAGATGATGGTGACGACATTGACGACTGGCGTCCCTTTTCCCCTCGGCGACGCCAATTTCATATGTTCAGAGGACCCTTTGGTTTCCTTGGCACTATCCACGTTGACGAAGAAGACGACAAGGAAGACGACGATGATATGTATGGTCGGGTAGACGATCTTCGCGCCCCTGATGAAGGTGAAGAGAGCGGGGACGAGGGCTATGAGAGCAGCTTTATCGACGACGACGAAAGAAGTGGAATTGCTGAACTTATGGACGGCCCTCGCATCTATGAAATTGGCAGTGAAGGTGAAGGTGAAGATTACAGCCCCAATCGACGTCCCCATATTGTCGACCTGGTTTCCGACGACCATGAAGAAGATGAGCATGAAGGGTTCGACGTCCCTGAGCCTGGATGGGCTGGACGTAGACATGCCGCTATTGTTGTCTTGTCGGATGAGGAAGGAGATGATGACATGCAAGGCAGAGACATTGTGGAATAGTCGAGTCTGATCCATGATAGGGAGGACACATAAGTACTGGAGTGACGGATAGATATATACAAGTCGGTCTACATTCCGACTAGGGTTCTACGATCGTTGTCGCATAGAGCCGAATGTCTCCCTCCATACCACTGGCTATTATAGCCTAAGTAATGTTTTTTATCTGGGTCAGTGGCAGTGCTAGTGATCATAGATACGGAACTTGGTCCCGTACGACCGTAACTCTTGGCATAAACAAAGCCCATCGTTTTGAAGGTACAGTACATACAGTAGACTTTTTCGTACTGTACTCATCCCAAATTCTGACGTCGGCTACTAGGTTTTTCGTAATATGCGTTATGAAAGAGTCTATTTCTCGTAGCGCGGGCTGGTGGCGCATTGTGTTGGCCCCACCGGCCTCACTCCCACAACGTGTATCACTCGTCCGCATCTTCACGCCGCACACTCGTGCCGCTGCTGTGCAATGTGTACGAACGCTGCCATGCATAAGGGTGCGCTTCCAACTACTTCATACAAGTGCTCACCACCCACTCCCTGCGTTTCAAATCCTTGCCAGACTCAACACCAGAATTCGATTGCGTAGCCTCTGCGCCAATCGCACCAACCATCTCCTCCACTTTCATCTATGCGCACAAAGACCAACAGCAGAACCCAACGAAGTCCATCGACTGGCACAAATCCAAGACCACCACGCGCTGACGCGGTTCAATGGATCTTTTCATCAAATCTACCTCACCGCAGGAGCTCAGCAGCGCTCAGTGTGGATCTCAACCGACGAAATTTTTTTGGCATGAGCGATGTATTCGGTGTCCTCTTCAATGTATGCTTGTGCCGCGTTGTCTACTTTCATGAAGTCTGATTGGACCGTCCATGACCCATCCAGCCCTCCGAGACCGCGCGCTCGCTGACGGAATCCAGGCGCCTGCTTGAGGAAGCACGTAAGGAGATCATCGAAGAGCGTGAGCTTCCGCGACTGCGCATCAAGCATGCGGTTGCACGTCTGCCCGAATTTTTACCTCGGGAAGCCGAATTGCGGGTTATCGAGCGTGCCCTGGAAGGCGAGCCGTCGTTTACGGTCCTTTTTGGCGCTAGTGCCGTGGGCAAGGTATCTTTTCTTCCCGACGTCTTCGTTTCTACTCGGGGATCCTCACCAAGTTTATTCCTGCGCATATAGACTGCTCTTCTCCGCGAAGTGCTTTCGCGTGATAGGTTCCATGTTCTCCACTTCGACCTTCGAATTCCGGGCTTCGCGGACGTTAGTAGTCTCTATACGAGCCTTAGTCAACAGATGGAACGATACTTTGAAGACGTTTCGACCAACATGCCTGGATTCGAGGAGTTTCGAAGAGAAGCATGCGCATTCAAGGTACGGGTTTTGGTCTAATGAGCAGGAGTGAGTGATGCAAGGGCATTGATCGAGTTATTTCTTCATAGCATGACCGCCTTGATGTAGAGCGAAGGCTGTCCGAAGCACCCATGGGTAGCGTGGGGTCACAAGTGCGGGCAAGCGACATCGCCCGGCTCATGGAAATGTTCCAAGTAAGACTGTTACTACTTTGCCTATCACAGTACCGACAAGTTCAAACACCACAGTATTCTCTTGTGAGATACGCTGAATTCGAACCCCCAGAAGATGTCAATGAACTCGGCCACCAAGGGCGGAAGGAATCAGATATATCATCCGAGCGAACTCATGTGAACAATTCCTCTCCTCTTCTCAGGGGCCGGTGGTTCTTCAAGCGTGCTAAGAGAGGAAGCGAAAGTGCTCGCGGGATGTCGTCTTCTATGATTAAAGAGCCCGAAAAGCCTTCCAAGAAGATACCAGTATTATTCTTTGATGAAGCACATAAACTGTATGGTTTACTTATACAGGAAGTCTTCCACTCATTCTCATCGTCGGTAAACAGGCCGTCCTTGGTTCAATCGACAGAGACCATCAAGTGTCTGCTGGATTCGATGCTTGTTCTGACGAAACAAGACCGACTGTGTCATGTCGTCCATGCTACTAGCGATCCATTCTACCAAAACTGGCTGCGCCAGCTCAATGTCGTACAACACTGTAAGCTCGTCACGATCGATGACTGCTCGAGAAGCGAGACCCGAACGTATTTCTTGGAACGTATATTGCCTCGTGTCCCAGAAGCACTACGGGCTACATTATCTTTCGACGTATTGTATGAGGCGTTCGGTGGTAAGCTAGTGCATTGGCAAGACTACATTAATGAGTATAGTGAGTTACTTCTTCATCAATGTTCGTCAACTTCCTCACCTTCATCATTCCCAGTTAATGCCGGCGGAAACCTCGACAGTGCGTATCCATACCACGATGCGCTCCAGTATTACTAACACTTATGGATCAGTCAAACAGAGTTCGCCTTTCCTTCAAGCACATGCTACTCTAAACCTGCATATCGTCCACTCTTCTCAACTAATGTCTGCACGTGACCCCACGACCCCATCTACCCCAGGTCCTCGGCCACGATCCAGTGGCCCAGAAGCTCTTCATGCTGGCCTTGGTCCTGCTGGGTTCAAATCCTATTCGCCTCGGGACGCGTCTTCGATCGAAGACTACTCTGCGGATTTCAGCGCAATGCAACTCCTCAAAGTCATGAGTAAACTCAGCCAGCCCGGGACGCAGCACCTTCCGTACTTCCTGCTTTGTCGGGAAATTGGTGTGCGTGCAGTGGATGGGATGATCAAAGGGAAGGTGCTAAATCTGCACTGGACCGAGGCGGTCGGGCGAGAGGTGGAGATTCCTGTTATCAGTGCCCCTGTGTCACCCGTCCCGATGACGCATCGCGTCTTGAGCAATAGCTCTTACGTAGGCGGAGCTAGCGCGACCGTCGGCGTTGAGTCGTCGGAAGACGGCGAAATGGTGATGGTGAATCCGGTCAACCTGTCAACGAGGGATCTGGGGCAGATCGACGAGGGCGACGAACACGAAGTCATTGGACCGAAACTGACGCCCCTCACCCCTATCATGCGCTTTGCCATGCGCGAAGTCGTCCAAGAATACGAAGACGTTCGGACAGTCTCCGAGTACGCCTCGCTCAACGATCCTGACGAGTATTAAGCCCGTGGAGCCGGCCTCGCATCCCTATTCATTTGCTGTTCATTGGTTTAAGACTCCGTGTCCGTGCGTGATATCTATCTATTTTTGCACGATACCTGGTTGCTATCATGTTCGCTTATATCATTGTACTACGTTTCAAGTCCACTACTGTAGACCTTGTGTCGCTGATTCCGCAGCTTCCTGTGTAGTCCTTACGTTTCTGCAAATCTGACATCCGCAGTCGTTTCGAGCCAAGCGAGCCACTTCCTTAGATACGCACCGCCGTGTTGGACTGTGGACGAGTCTCCGACAATGCACTGTCAATGATTAATGAAGGTGTGAGTGCTAATGTGTCTTGATAATAGTAGATGTGTGACGACATACGAGATGTCTCTTTGCTCGCGTCATGGCCACTGGAACCAGTCAATATAGATGACAGATCACAATCTCAAACTTACCATTCATTCGGCGTTTCTCCTTCAAGAAGCCTACTTCGCGCTGTAAACCCACCGATCTCAGTTCAGATCACAACTCGATAGTTAGTGGAGACTCGGACCTTTTCATTGCTTCGTACGAGGCTGATAATCACAACGTCCTTCTCGCGCCCTTGCATACCGTCCACTGTGCCGATCTCAAGTTCTGGGCCATATTCAGGACGCAGCAAGGAACAGAGGAGCATGACCTGAGCTTGGTACCTATGAAGGGACAAGTCGAGAGTTTGACGGTGGATCAAGACATCACTTTTGCTCATACGCACGGGGTGACGATCGCTATCTGGGAGGGATACAACCCTGTTTCCACCTGTTGCACGGAGATGAGCGTAATGATCGGGATAACATTCGTGCTAGTCCCAACGCACGAGCTTCTCCGTCCACCCTCTGACCACCGATGCCTCATTCTCGTTACAACGACTCCCTTCATCTCCGCCCCCTTCTAGTCGTTCGTAGTACTCGCACCCAGCTGTGTCGAAGAAGACGACAGGGCTACCAAGGATTTCTTTGATGGTCTCTTCGTCCCTTGTCTCGGTAAATGACCTCGTGTTCGGCAAATCAGAGAGTAGACGTGAGGATACCGAGTCATGCGATTTCAGCTTGGACGCATAGAGCGTGTTCGATGGAAACTGGCAAATTTGAGCGTGCATCCTCCGGGGATGGTGAGTAGGGCAAGAACGGACGCAAGGTTGGTGCGTACCGATATTGGACGTTGAGCAAGCGCTTGATTCCAGGGCCGTACATTCGCTCAAGGCGGTCGAACAAGGTCGTCTCGAGAGTCCGTGGCGGATGCAAACCAGAACGTTTAGTAGGCCTTTTCTTCAATGGTTTGCTCGGGTTCATCTCTGCTGCATCTGCTACAGATACCATGGTCTTCTCTGCGACAACTAAGTCACCGTGTATCGATTCTGATTCCGAATCAGAACTAGTCTCTGAAACCGAGTCAGTCACATCGTCCTGCGTGTTGTCCGCCGAAGAAGCTTTGCCTTCATCTGGCTTGGAGAGCTTCGTTGACGCTCCCTTGCTCTCTGAGCCATTCTTACATTGCTTCTCCGACGACTTTGCTTGCTTGCTTTTCGTTTCATGCTTGCCTAGAGATAGGATGGTTGGGGGTAGTTGCATGGGGTCGCCTGCCAGAATCAACTTCCTTCCCTTGAATATGGGGACCCAGCACACCTAAAATACCGGGAGTTCAGTATTCAGAGAAGTGTCTATGCTTACGCATACCGCTTCAACGGCTTGAGTTGCCTCATCGATGATGACCACATCAAAAGTATGGTCTCGTAGCTGTCTTCCGCCCGCAGAATGGCAGGTGGCCAGGACAATCTGTGTACGTGGTTAATCGCAATCCTTCATTGTCTGGAAGTGAGGTTGGGATGTACCTGGGACTCTGAGAGGACCGCCTTCACAACCCCGCCCTCTCTCTGTCGATACCTGAGGTACGTGCCAATCAGACTGACGGGTATCACAGAGCAGCAGACACACCCACTCCTTTCTGAGCGCACGCACGTCCTCCCACATTTTCTTGCGTTCGGATCCACGCGGTTTCTTTGCTCCCTTGCCTTTTCCTCTCCCGGAAAGAGTGTCAAGAGCAGCATCGAGCTCTGTCTTTACATCCTTGGCGAGTGCCGCCTGATGGAATGCTGGTTAGCGCATCTTCGAGAGGAGAGATACCGACGAACCTGATCACTCCGGCCAGACTTGACTTCTAACGTCGCAGCGAGAACATCCTCACGTGCCATAACTCTCGCCGGATGACCAATTCGCGTCGTTTTTAGTGGTGTCCCCTTTCCTTTCTCTGGGGGAGGGAGAGCAAGAAGCCGTTCGAGGATGTTATCGACGGAAAGGTTGGAGGCCCCGCATACGAGCACGCGGATCGGCTTCTGGTCTGGTGGATTGGACGTGAGCTGACGTATGATCTCGATCAGTGTGTGGGTTTTTCCTGTGCCTGATTCTACGTTGATATAAAGACAAGGATTAGAATAGCAATGGAACGTACCCGGAGGGCCATGGATACATGCGACTTCCGCGGCCTCGAGAGCGAATCGGACGGCTGCTTTCTGGCTTGGATTGAGCGATTCGTTAAAGAATGCAATGTCTTCAAGTTTGGAGGGCTTGGAAGGCGGCGACATTCCGAGCAACACACGGATGAGGGGTGTGAGTTCATAGTTTGTCCTATCATCTAGCTGATGAAGTACGATCAGTGCATTCCACAGGAATATGTGTCTGTAGCGAAAGAGATCACCTTTCGCGTGGATGGTATCGCAATCTTCTCCAGGTGATCGATAGCTTTGTCCATCCTGGAAACAGCACCTCAGGACGTGACAGTGCACAGAAAACGGCTCTCTTTACCGATCATAGGTGACGCTGTTTGCGAGCTTGACGACACGACATCTCTCTGGCAAATCAAGATCAGCATCGCCGGATTCAGGAGGGTCCACAGCAATAACAATGCGCGTGTCAGTTACCTGTTGAAACAATCAGGACGCGGTTGGAGAGAGCGTAAGTGATGATACAACTTTGTACACTACACCCTCCGGAGCAGTGGAACTTTTCGTGTCTAAATCACTGGGCTGTACTTTCTTCCCTTTGCTGCCCGTCTTTTTCTGCGTGGTTGAGACGTTCTCTTCAATTCGGGCAAGATCTCCGGGCCTGCAGATACGCTATTCAGGTTCCATGAATGATACGATAGTGTTAACAAATACGACCCTGAAGGTATGAGGGGGAAATAACGGTGAGGAATGGTACGCCGAAGGTCGCTCCAGTTCAACCAGCCTACCCTTCGCCGAATAAAATGTTGTGAGCTGCCATGGCGGGACGCGATCACGTACGTCTTTCCGCCAAGCCCCACCCCAGCCGACACTACACCCAGTCCACCCAGTGCCAGTCCACGTTGTTCGAGAAGTTTGGATGAAGCATTGCTCAGGATCAAGGAAGTGCGCTCAATTTCTGCGTCACGTTCTTGCGTGAGGAGGGTACGGTGTCTCGAAATGAAGGCCTGCATGGTCGACTCTGAACTCGAGGATGCCATCGTCACGGTTTTCTAAATGTCAGTCGTATTGAACTGTTGCAAGAGGACCCAAATGTCTTCGCCCCTATTTGGTATTCCCCACTGGCAGCGTTTAGATCAGTATCAGACGATTTGAGTACCATGTCCACTGATGTCGTATGGCGACCTGACACAGATCCGACCAGGCCACCTCTTTCACCAGGTAATGTATACAGACCAGACATCCTTGAAGTGATCGAGCAAACGATCGATTCGTTCTGTCCTCAGTTGAGAGAGTTGAGCGACAAAATACATGGTAAGGAGCTTCCACAACATGACACTCCCGTGACTGATCCATATCTGTGCTGTACCATCAAGCTCACCCCGAGTTGATGTACGAAGAACAGTGCGATCTCTTCTCCCTACGCGGTGGCGCGATACTGAGTCCATGCCCCCTAGTTATGCCCACGATGTGTATACAGAGTTCCTGGAAGCCCAGGGATGGGTCGTTCAAAAGCACTACCTACTCGAAACCGCTTGGGTAGCCACCTACACACACGGCCAAGGAGGCCGCGTCCTCGGGGTGAACTCCGAGATGGACGCGCTCCCCGGGATCGGGCACGCATGTGGCCACAATCTGATCGGTATTGCGGGTGTGGCAGTCGCTTGTGCTGCCAAAGCTGCCATGCAAAAGTTGAACATCGATGGCAAGGTGATCTTGCTCGGGACCCCCGGTAAGCTTCTATTTCAGTTCTTGCACTGATGTTGTTCAAAGCATGTGTAGCTGAGGAGGGTGGGCTCGGCAAGGTTCGATTGTGGGACAAGGGTGCCTATGAGGGAATGGACGTTTGTCTGATGTATGGCGTTGTCATGTTCGAAAACTAAAACTTTCTTCTTTCACTAATCTTTTTGGCGATGTAGGTGTCATCCGGCGCCGGGTCCTCCCTACTCTATCAGTCTCAGCAGTTCTCTGGCTGTGGTCCGACTACAAGTGGATTATACGGGAAAAACGTAAGAAAATGATGAGGTATTCTTAGTCCATGAATGACCCACCCGATGCTCAGCGCACATGCTGGCTTGAGCCCCTGGGAAGGCAAGAACGCACTCGATGCTGCCGTTCTCGCGTACACGAATATCGGGCTTTTACGCCAGCAAATCAAATCAACCCATCGCGTACATGGAATCTTTGGGGGGAAAGATTGGGCCCCGGGTGGTCCGTACTACCTCTCCCTATCTTACCATCACCTTATCTAGCACGTCCAGTGATTCCCGACAATTGTACGGCAAA
>QFEM01005042.1:0-11415 GCA_003316205.1 Boletus bicolor
AATGGGCGAACACGACCGTCCAGAAAGGAAAACCCGGCGCGCGAACGATCCGGTCGTTCAAAGACCCTTCCATCACGACCGGCATCTTCATCCTCGATCTCCTCGAGGCACTTCGACCGGGGATCGTCGATCCTGCGCTCGTCATCAACGTACATGAGAGCGGGAACTATGAAGATCGGAGACAGAATGGTGGGTTGGGGTGTTTCTCATTTCTCCCACCTTATTCGCTGACAGACCTACGCCCATGACACAGCTAAACTGGCGATTTCGATTGCGAGAAAGATGAATGCGTTGATTTTCCTCGTACCTGAAGACATTGTGGACGTTCGGCCGCGCTTGGTGTGTTTTTCATCTCTTTTTTAAAAAAAAACCTATTTCGTACCGTGAATCTGATAATTCTTGCAGATTTTGACGTTTATTGGAAGCTTGATGAGCATCGCGCACTGAGGCATCGAAGATATGGTACATGTGGTGCTACGATAGGGGATGTCATGTATATTCTCTCGTAATTCCGAGATTTCTGCTTATCGCAAATACAAATGAACATTCATCGATTCGTCGTCGGTCAGTACTATCTCTGACATCCGGTCGCTCACTCTCGAAGCACGCCTTTGCTCTACATCCACTCTTGACGAGGCGCATGACTCCAAAGCACATTATATTGCCGCGCAGCGTCACCTAGTTCATGCACGTCAACTACCACGCCATCACCAGCGTCGATCCAGCGATCACTCCTCCAAGTCCCGTCTCTCCCCGAATCCAAAAAAAAAAAAAGTCCACCAGCAGCGGGCACCCCAACCCCCCTCACTGGCATCTACCGTCCCTGCACTCCGATCTCTTCCCCTTTCTTCCGAACCTGCAGCGCCTCTTCCAACTCCTTCACCCTCGCCTCCCACACTTTGGCTTCCTCCAACTGTTTCTCCAACGTCCGAATCTCTTCCAACACTCGGATGAGATCGCTAGCGGCAGGTCCGGTCGTCGGACACGTGGATCCGTCTGGCTGTGACGGAGTAGCAGTGTCCGTGTTGGCGATAGGTGTAAATGTCCATCGTCCCGTACCGTCCCCAACGAGGGTGAGCAAGTGTGTGTGATATTTCGCCAGAGAGGGTCTATAACACGTTGGTAGTCGTACGGTCAGGAACAGCAAGACCAACGGGAGTCCGACGTACCTCAGAGAAATCGTGATCAGCGAGATGCCAAGCGACTTGGCGTGTTCGTACATCTGGCCTTCGACGTCGCTTGATACGGCACTAGTACATTCTATCCCGAAGACGATGAGAGCAGTAAAAGAATGCTGTCAAAGGCACATACCGTCCAAGATGGCAAACTTGGGTCGGTGATAAAATACGCGCGAAAGCGCCATCTAGAGACGATGTTACGGTCAGAAAAATTCAAACCCATGTGATGACCAGATAACACACCCGCTGCTTCTCCCCCCCACTCAACACATCCCTCCACTCTTTGACAGTCCCCCACCCGCCTTCTCTCTCGACGAGATACCCTAAATGAGCCGATTCCAAAATCCCCTGCAACTCCTTCAGCCCCTCTTCTGTATTCCCCCCTTGAAGGGCGTAAAACTCGCCCAGCGTCTGCGGATAAATCACCTGCTCCAGCAACGAGCCCGACACCATGTACGCCCGCTGCGGAATGATGAACACCCCCGGTCTTGGACGGCCGTTCGGAGTGTCGGTCTCCGACGCGGGACGGGTGATGCGCGCACCGACACCGCTTGGCGACCAAAGACCCGCCAGGACGCGCGCGACGGCGGTCTTGCCCACGCCGTTGGAGCCTGTAATCATGATGTGCATTCCGGGGTGGAGAGCGAGACTCAGCGCTCGGACGAGGGTCGTTCCAGATCCAGAGAGATGATCCAGGGGTTCCGCGTCCTCGTCAAAGGGAGAAGAAACATCCTTCTCCTTGGGCAAACCGTTGCAGGTAGGTGAAGGAAGCGCGAGAGAAGGAATGCAGACATCGACGTCCCGTAGTTCAAAGGTGTTGCCGTCACCCGGAAGAGCTGGTGGGAGCGCCGTAAGACAATGTAGGGTCGATAAGAGAGTGTATAATCTACAGGGTGATTGTAGATCATGGTTATCATGCGACGACTGGTTTCGACGTACCTCCCAGTTAAACCAGCGACCTCGACTAGATCTTTATACGCATACATGAGTCGCCCGCCCGCATCTGCGAGTGAAAGGAGGAGTCTACGGTTAGATATATATGCTGAGATTAGACGTGTCAACAAGAGTCCGTATCAAATCATCATTGAGACGACTCACTCTCCGTGCGAGCTGCGACAACGCCGTCGTTGGAGGCTTGATCCTTGCCCTCGCCTCGCTTGCGTGTAATCAACAACGGCACGGCAATAAGCCCATACCCGGCGGCACTCCACAGATACTTGATCACGAAATCCTCCGTCCATTCGTATGCAATCCGGATCTTGTAGATAGAGTTGACGTGTTTGATAAGACGTAGGTAAGCGCGAGTGAGAATGTCGCGCTCGAGGGGACCCCCGTTGTAGAAGCTGTGTTGGGTCAAGATTACTGAGCGTCAGACATGAGTATATGCGTCAGAAACGGGTACTTGCGCAACCTCTTCGCTCTCTCTCCCCACCCGTCCGACGCCAGCCCTGTAATCGCCCTCTAAACGAGCTTCGATAGCAGCGAGACGACCAAAGGCGGGTGTGACCGCTTGGAGGATCTCGATAAAACGTTGACAGACCATACGCACGAGGACGGAGGATCTCGACATACCTTGATCGTAAGATAGTAGTTTCCGAACAGCAGAAAAGTGCCCCTAAACCCGAGTGACCGCGAAAGCTGTGAAGTGAAGAGCAGGAGATCAAGGGAGGGCTTCATTAGATTCCCGCTGTATGCCGTAGGTCAATGCCCGCACAAGATGTCGGTAGGGACAGGAGACGTACTATATGCCAGCGACGCATTCTGACCAGGACTCGACGTCGGCTGTGATATACTGATCGACGCCGTGAAGAGGGACGCGGTAATAGCGAAGGTAAGGTGCGGGAGAGAGGTAGAGGTCGTGGATATAGCGAGTGAGACGATACCTAAAACGGAGGGAGAGTTTCGACTGGAGGTAGCGGATCTGATGGATCGGTCAGCACACGTTCCTGTAGGATTGGAACGTCTACGAGCCATGGAGTTGGTGTAGATGCTCGGCACAGCCAGAGCGAACCAGAGAGCCAGACCCTTGAGGAAGCCGTGCCCATCTGCACTGACAAGGTCCCTGACGATCCGACCGTCGAGTTTGGCTACGGCGACACTGAGGACGGTGCGGAGGACGAGGAAGCAGGAGTGAGCGAGGAGCAAGAGTGCCTCGCGCGAGTAAATGGAGGGGATGACGATGCGCAAGAGGGATCTGAGCTGTTTCCAGGAAGAGAGGGAGAGTTTCGACTGGCGAGCATCATGGGCGTGAGAATGTGCGGGGAAGGGAAGAAATGCGGAGCGAAAGACGAGGATGGAAGCAACGAGGACGAAGAGGGGTTGTCGCAAAGATCTTGAATGGCGCAGGATCTTTGAAAAGACGACCATCGCTCAAGATATAACCGCACAACTCGTTCTTCATAAGAAAGTCTCTACATGGCATGTGATTACCGGATCATAACTCACGACCGACGACCCACATCGTCACCACATGGAACACACCCAGCACTAACGAAACCTGCAGCTGCTCTGAAATAGTGTCCGTCATCGCTGCCATCGCCAACGCCGCCAATACAACAGGTCGGTCCCGCACGTCATCCCAACGAGAAACAACAGAGACCGCCTGCGTGC
The DNA here is from genome assembly GCA_003316205.1 of Boletus bicolor. NCBI lineage: Eukaryota > Fungi > Basidiomycota > Agaricomycetes > Boletales > Boletaceae > Boletus > Boletus bicolor. The sequence continues at coordinate 3,789 of QFEM01005042.1, forward strand.
ATGAATACGCGATCAAGTCAATCGGGTCAAATCGGTGGGACACTACCTTGGCTGCCAATATGTATGCTTTCGCACTCCTTATCAATGTATCTTGGGTCACATGTATCCCGATATCCGCAAAAGACCGTTCAAAAGTTCCTCCGCTATCATCCTCGGGCAATGGTAGTGATGGAAGACGGAGGAGTGGACTCTTTTCATCATTCTCACTCGATGGAACTGACCTACGACCCTCATTCCACTCACCAGTGGCTTCGCGGTGAGGTGGTTCAGAGACGGGTACGGGTGGCAGTGCACGTGGGCTACTTGGCCGACGACCTTCATCGGTCGCCCATTTGACAGGAACCAGCAATCCAGATGACGCTCCGGGGGTCGACGTCACAGGATTGAACTGAAATATCAACAGAGCTCGGGTCACACGAACTAGTCCGAGTTCTTATATACGTACCTTGCCTTCTCGCATCGCACTCACGATCCGCTCGCTTGTCGGACGTACCGAGGGATTGACGCTCAAAAGACTTTCCAACAAGATGAGGAATGCACGCGGCAAATGTCGACTCTCAAACACTGCCACCAAGGAAGATGTCGTCCGGAAACTGAGACCATCGTCAATCAGGCCCGCGACGAGGATCAGCATCCCTTACCCTGGATAAGTCACAATCTCCTCCTCCAATCTATCCATCTTATCTGCTTCGTCCCTAGCACTTGCCTCACCTTCCGTGGCGTATCGATACGGCAATCGGAAAAAAAGCATCTTGTGAAGGATCATTCCCAACGACCACATGTCAGACTTTGAATCAACTTCTTGAAGAAGACCTGTCTGAGGGGAAGGTAGAGACTCCGGTGAAGCATATTCCAGCCTGGTATAGCACACGTAAAGAATACTCTCCTTGACACGGTAGTATGAACCACTTACGTTCCAGTGTTTCCGGAACGTGAACCAGAAGAGTGGATCATATCGCGGGACGTACCAAAATCTGACAGCATCGCACGGGGTCTACATAAAGCGTTGGCACGATTGCAAAAAATGAAACGGAACAGTTGGGATACGTACATGAGTTTGCCTTCGTCCCAGGTTAGTAGCACGTTCCCTGGTTTCAAGTCAAGGTGCAAAATCGATCTGTCATGCTACGGGACAACACGTCGTCTTTTCAATACAGCTGTGGGTGACTCGCACGAACCAGAAACGCAAGACCTTCGACTACATCGGAGAACAAGCTCTTGACTTCTTCTGCACTGAACAGGTGGACAGCTTTCAAACTCCGGCATCCAGCGCCACCCGACCTATCATTCATTTCTCGGCGAAGGCGCTCGCGTTCATCTGGCGGAGCACGCTTCATTGCACGAAAGGCTCGGATGCGCGCTGAAGATGACTGGACGTCAGTGGGAGATTCACATGCGGAGGCAGATGACCGCATGTGAGGTAGTCTAGTGGGTCGTCCCAACCGGACATCAATCAGGTCATCTAGACTGTCAATCCCGACTTCTAAGCACGGTGATGGTCTAGAATCAAAAGTAAACGTGCCTCCCTGCTTCCGCCCATTGCATCAACACGCTGTGAACATTTGTCAGATCCATCTTTAGAGATAACCATTGCAGTCAGCTCAACTGTAGGGTAGGTACTTTGGGGCCAAACGAAGAGAATTGACACGTTTCTAGCCAGGCGTGATGATACGTGATGATGTTTCTGTGGTGGAGGGTTTCCAGTAACCGAATCTGCAAGCTATTAAGGTTCAACACAGCTCATCGGGACATCTCACGAACCTCGCGCAAGATACCAAGAAGATACGAGTGCGACTCTCCAACAGCGATTTTCTTCACGGCAAAGTGCCCTAGATGAGTGAGGGAGTTTGTGAAGGCATTTGGACAGGATAGTCTTTCTATGCACACCCAGTGGATTACCGTCCAATACGTGCTACAAGCATCGCGGTTTAGCCGTACTCGAGCAGGAGCGAGTGGTAGACCTCGTGCAAACCTGACACAGAAAAACGCTTCCATTGGCACCCATTCCTAACCGATATTCCTCCTGGAAGAACGCCTTGAAGTATCCATCGGCCATCACCTCGCGTGGAAATGCAGACGTTCTGTCCCCATTGCCAAGCGGCGGTGGACTCGACGGCCGGGAACTCTCGTTGGCAATGGCTAGCAGCTGGAAATAGTTGGATACCCGAGTCTGCGAACCGCCTTCGCGGCGCATGTCCTCCTCGTCCAGTACATCATGACCAAACCCAGGCGGGAGCGGTCGGTGACAGAACGGACAAGGTGAATTCGGTGTATCAGGGACGTGCACGTTGGGGAACTTGTGAATCGTCAAGGCATGCGACGTTGGGTTGTACAAGACGACTTGATTCGAGGCGTGGAGGATGGGCTGCCATTCGGGATCCAGTGGTGCGAGCGCCACCAGGGCTTGGTTTGGGGAGGGAGGTGCGCTTTCCTCGAACATGGTGAGAGGTGTGAGGGATCACGTTGAGGAGCAGGCTTGAGGAGCGTGGCGATTGTCCACTGCCAGGGTGACTCCGCAATGAATAATGATACTGCGCTTCGATCGCCGTACACGCGACTCGTTACCTCAGACAGCCGTCGTCACGACAGCGTGGTCGGTCAATGCAAGTACTGGACCAGTATACTCACCAAAAACGCGACGTGAGTGGCCGTGGAGAACTGGGTGAACTCCAAGTAAAAGTCTGAAAATGGAAATGGAAATGGAAATGGAGTCAATATGGATCAAGCCGAGGGGAATGCTCGTCCTGGATTCGTCCCCGTGGTTACTTCGTGCACCAGCCGTTCCTTCTTTTCTCTACACTCCTTTGCAACTTTTTTTTGTAGCTGTGGGACGTGCTCTGCATCATGGCCCTAGTGGAAAAGCGACGGTCAGGGCGGCCAATCACGGCCGCAGACCCAGAGTGCTCTGCAATCCGACCCAGTCTCAGGCCTCGCAGACGGTCTCCCAAACACTGTCACGGACGGGATCACAATCCCTGACTGCAGCCCCCATGCCTACCATCCCTCTGGGTGCACCTGCAGGTATCATCTCCGTGACTCAGCCGCCTCAGCAGTCGACGTCGTATTACAAGATCTCTCCAGACGAACCCATCACCTTTGCGTGGAACTTTAGCTACATCATAGTCACACCGACACGTCTCACCGTGTCGGCCGTCTGCGAGAACGGAAATACTTACCCTGTGGGGCCGACCGACGGGATTATAGCCGGTACAGCGACGGGCGTCGTCTGGCATCTGCCCGCCCCAGCCACAGCACGTAGTTCCTCCAGCGCTCACGACCCATCACGCGGTCACTCCCCCTAGCCCCACGCAGGCTTCGCTCCAATCCCGGAGCTGTTTACACCATATTCCCATACAAGTAGAAACTACCACACGCATGTATTGTCCGACATAGGGCCCCCGCCCTGCTGGACAATAAACGAGGAAGTAAAAAGACCTCGCATCCCCAACTCCCGCTGGCCCAAGCCAAGTACACCCTCAAGATTTGGGGAGATCAAGGCCCGGACGCACATACGCGCGCCTGGTTTCCTTACTCCCAACAACGCCGTGAAGTTCGCGCTCTATACACCACAGGGATACACGCCTATTGCCAGTGGTATGCTTTGCCTTACTCCGAGCGTGGGGTAACGATTGATGGTCGACGACAGGGTGGTCTTGCATGGGGTGTTCCGGTGCGATCTCACAATACGTTTCCCATCCCGCGTTTGTCGGGTTGATGGCTACACTGCTTGCCATGTTCCTCTCGGGCTCGTTTGTCCTGCGACGTCCATAAGAAGGGGTTCTGAGGATATCTATGATGCATTGTCCCATCTCCTTTCATCCATGCTGCTTGTCCTCGGGATTTTGCATACCTACACGCACATAATCTGGTCCTACTAATGAAGTTAAATCGCTAATAGCTGACACCATTTGGTCCACCCATTGGCCTCCTCAGTTCTGTTAACATAGGGGTTAATTTGCGGGACGATGACGCGCTAGGATGACTTAGATTAGGTGTGCTATTAAAAGCGCACAAGGGACCACTGCATCACTAGCTGTACAGTACTTGATTGGAGTACCTGCTATGCCACTCTAGGATAGCCGAGTCACGAAGTACAGGTTTCAGCGCTTTCAGCCCAGCGTATTTCCCTCCCTCAAGGTCGTCGTTCCTCAGTCTGTTCGCTCCCACTCGCAAGGCAACGTCCCTTTTCAGCATACTGCACTTGAAAAACTAAAATATACCACTTTCGTCCGTTGCACGCCTGGACCTCCGCCAGCCCAACCCACTCTTGTCCCTGCCTATGCCCCACATCACTGGTGCCACTCTTTGTATACACATAGCACACGTCACACCAGTATTATCCTTCTCTTTTCCGCCCCTGGAGCACCCCACAAATTGAACACCAGTTGCTCTGTTTCAGTTGGCAACACAGCTACGAGACACTAGCGACGTGTCAGGATGCCGACGAGGAGAGCTAATACCACCGTGCATCAGAACCACACCGGCCTGAGACCTTGCAGAGTCGTGCGAGTAAATCATGCCAACTGCGACCATCCCGCTATTTTCCATATGTCGATCCCGCTCACACCGTCTTCTCTCGACCTGCACGAGGATTCCATCCTGTATGTTCACCATTCTTATTTTGACTCGTAGAATGTACGATTACGGCTCTAAATTGACAGCTTGCTGTATATGGGTTACGGAAATTACTCGCAGACGGCGTCTACATGCTTTCTCTTCCGGATTTTGACAGCCTATCTGGACGAGATTGTTTCAGCTGTAACGAGGTGAGTAGGAACTTGGTCTGGCCCACGCTTATGTATATCTGTCGTTGTGGCCGTAGATGGACCCTCCCGATAACGTGCCTTTTAAGGACGGCGGCGAGGGTAGCATATCCGAGTCTTGCGGCCTACAAGTAAGCCACCGGGCCGTTCTCCGTGTGTCCTCTGGGACTGTCCCGCCATCATGATCAACGTGACTGGGTTCATCACCCGGCATTCATTAGCGAAACAGCCCACTCATGGGCAAGACGCGGATGCCTAGCCAAATGACTTTAAAAAAAAAAGAGGGAAAAAAAGGGGAAGTTCGACTGTACGGCTCAACTCGGTTATGTTGGAGCCTCATGCACCTTCTTGCGGCGCGTACCACACTTACGGATATCAGTCAGGGTTATACAATTGGTTTGATGCATATTACCTAGTCAACCCATCCAATGCACATGCACACGGGACTAATTAGATATGAGCTGTAGCGTGTGCAAAGAAGGAAATGGTGGCAGTTTAATGATCCAAGGCTTAACAGCGCTTAGTACGCCACATCCTGCCGCTCCATTGGTCTTTTAATCTTGCCAGGGCATGACAATCCAGCTTCCTAGGCGACTCTGCCATCCTCTGCCTATTTCCACAACTCCCACTGAACGCGCTACGCAACGGTGAGTGTATACTGCTGAATTCGAAACCTCCCGATATACTGACTCCGAAATCTAGTTGCCGTTCACATATTTATTTTGTATCGCCCGTTTCACGCATCGGTCTCGTTGGGGAAAAGATATAACGTGGGCACGTTCGTAGCCACATACACTCTGCTCCAACGACCTGCGTTTATTTCAGACTCTCCCCGTCGCCCGGGGATATCTTTGCGGAGCGGCCACATCCAGGTGAGAAGAGCGCGTAATGTGCCGTTTATAGAAGCTGGCCCACTCATCGCCTTGGAAGTTGTGTAGCCGCCCATCATAGTGATGATGCCGCAAAGCCCCCGCAAATATCCGAGCTGGACGACTTCCTCACTCTCGCAGTCATCTTCCGCCAAATTAGTATGCTCTACGTCCGAGTCGGAGGAGTTGTTCCACCAAGCTCCCACGCTCTACGCTCCACCCACCCAGCGGTTATTGTTGACACCTTCCTTTCCTCAACCACCACGAATGCCAGAATCGAGATCAAAGGGCACACGCCAGGATCAGAAGGTGAACTCAATCAACGACATGCCGATTAGTGGGGGGGCGTCCGTGATGTCCAGTACAGGACCGGCACAACACGCAAAGCTCCCAACAATTTGGACCACCGGCGACTCCTACCTTCCCCGAGCTAAACCCCCTTCACCGCTGAAATACATCAACGACAAACAGAATAGTTCCGAGAACATCACACTGCCTCCGATTCCAACGATATCCAGCCAACCGTCCACACTCCACCACAGGCCTTCTCGACAACCGTCAGAATTGCATTCGACGGCATCCCGTTTACTGCAACCGAGTTTGGACACGCGGACCTCCGATAGACCGAACGTGCACAGAGACAGGCCTGTCGTTCAACATCCCTTGGCGCGGTCGACCACTCGGATAACCACTGCGTCGGATGTATCCGACACAGATACCTCCTTCGTGCCATCCAGTGGGTCGTGGAGGCCTCCTACCAGTTGGGCTGGACTATCCAGAGTTGCATCAACAGGCGAAGATGGCGGATCGAAGCCAGTTGCAAGATGCCCGTTCACCGGCAAGCGGAAGAAAAGTGGCAAGAGCAGCACGCAGGGTGGTAGCGCGCAAGTCCCTACCCATGTTAACCGTGCTCGATTGCAGAAGAAAATGTGGCCCGCTCACCTTGCCAATGTTGGAGAGCCAGAGGAGGAAGCTTCTGACATTTGGGGAGTGCCTCTACCATCGAGTATGATTAAAGTCCAGTGCTACGTTGAAGGCAATGGATGGGAAGAGAGACCTATCGCTGACGTCATTCCAAAGCTGAGGGAACTCAAGGTCGGGTAGCGAGCTGGCGTGTTCGGATTGTTAGATCGTCGTCAAAAAGGCCAGGTGCATTTTGTATGCGAGGGAAAGTATATCCCCATATCCACGACGTAGAGCTCGAGTACGATGTATCAGGAGGGTTGCCACTGTAACAACTTGTACACTTTGCCTTTCCCGTATCATGTGATTATTCCAACATACGTATTGTAGGCGATGGGAGAGACAGCCGCTCGGCAGTAATATTCACAGCCTTGCGTAGCGGGTGCCGACGACATTGCTCTCTGCCGTAATCGGTGATCTCACTGACGGAGGCGGGCCGAGTGCCTGAGTGGGGTGAAGAAGTCAGACACAGCAATCGTCGGTTGACGCAGCAGGAACGGTTCATTGTGCCACAACGGCACGGTTGACAAAGTGCGCAGTAAAGAGGCGCAGTCGTGAAAGAAATACGGACAAGAAAGTTGCGAAGGGAACAATGGCAGCGGGTGATTGAAGAGGGGTGTGGGGGCGTGGGTAAGCATCGACGGGTTCGGTGATCGCCGTTGGACAGATATGGGTATCTCATAGGAGGTTTTATTCCGATTGGCTGGAGGGACAAAACAATTAAAACTTGGGCCAAGGGGTTCAAGAGACCTCGATCAAACCGCAATGCCGCTTGCTGTAGACTGGAGGGCCCGCATTCGAGCGGAAATTGAAGAGATATTCTAGGCCCGTGCGGGAAGTGGTCGCACGTACAGACGCACGGTGGACATTTGGGATTTACCGTGTGGTCCGAAAATCCCGGGCACCGAGAGACTCGAGTGCTTCGAGCACTGAGTCTGCGCCCGCCGAATCAGTCAGGAGCGTGCCATCATGAGCGAACGGGCCGCATCGTTGAATTGATGGAATCAAGAGCTCCATCATGGGGTCATGCAA